>JALMQS010000540.1:0-74378 GCA_024734495.1 Forficula auricularia | reverse complement strand
AAAATTTGCTTTACATAAAGAAAGCAAAGATTAATATCACTTAGAATGACATCGTTGCAATCACAAAATGAATTTCTTTTAATTAGAAATGAAACGACTGTTTCAATTCCAATTAAAAGAGAATCATTTGTTTCTGGTATTTATTATCAATGCTGAAATAAGTAATTTATTTGCAAGAGTATCAAATGGATGTTGTCATAAATTGATTTAATATCCTCAAATATGAAAGATAAATAGTTTCTTTTGATAAATATCAAATATATATCATTTGGCAGTTCATGAGATTGTATTAAGTTCAGCCCAGGGAAATGCTGATGCTTAATCTGCTGTGAAATGGGAATAGAAGCTGCTTTGTCTAGGTTTTGTGGGAGATTTGATTTTTGATGAAGTCATCGAAATGAATTAATAGATAAGAAAGATTTGGTTCTAACATTAAAGGTTTTTTCATTATTTATAATATTCTGACATATAACACAGGTCGACAAAAATTTGTACCCCTAAACCTAACAATGGATTATCATGCAATTTCTCGATTTTTTACAACAAGTCAGAATTTCGAGATACTATCGGTCAAAATGACGAAAAAGGCCATTTTGACCTATTTTCCCATTAGATATTAAACAGCAATATTTGCAATCAAAATATTTTGTCGACGTAATAGAAAACTCAATTTTGTTTTATTTCTTTTTTTATGAAACCTAACTCGTATCTTACTCAAGTTTTATTATTATATTAAAATGTTTCACCTAGAACCAACACCGAACTCCTTAAAAGTTATTAATAGAAAACAGCTTCCTCTTTGATTTTCAAATTAACACTTGTTTGATGCTCAATTAGAACCCGAGTTATCAGTAAAAAAATAAGACCATATATTTTTATCTATGTTTATTGTCCTTTATAATCACGTAGTTTTAGTTTTTTAGTTATAACTCGAGTTCTAATTGAGCTAAAAACAAGTGGTAATTTGAAAATCAAAGAGGAAGCTGTTTTCTATTACATCAACAAAATATTTTGATTTCAAATATTGCTGTTTGGGACTAGAAAATAGGTCAAAATGGCCTTTTTCGCCGTTTATTATTATTTTAACCACTACAAAAGCAAACTTTATATGGAATATAGGTATCTTTCCTTTATTTTGATGCACATTGCATAGAAAAATCATAAAATAAATCTTAGGACAAGGAATTTTTTGTTGTTGTCGATCTGTATAATCAGTGGCGTAGCCAGAAAATTTCCATGGGGGAATCAATCCACAAAGCTAAATATATAGTGGGAATTTTCTATGTACCTAACCTGGGTTGATTTTTGAAAAAATTCCATCTATTTTTCAAAAAAAATACTCAACAAGTTGCTTAAAACTTTGAGCTAATTTTAAATATTTATTTTAAAATATAGAATAAGAGAAAGACCAATTTTTTAATGTAGGATTACCTGTGAGATATATAGACAGAGAAAAGATTAATATTCTTTAAAATTAAAATTGGCTTTGCTCTTTTTCTTGATATTAATATAAATAATGTGGCCATTAAGCATTAATGAGATGTTGAAATTTAAAAAAAAATATATTTATTTTCATAAATTCAAAATTCTAAAAATACTCACTCGTAAACAAGTATTAAAAATATATATATATTAAATCAACTGGTGTGGGCACCAGTGGCGTAGCCAGAAAATTTTCATGGGGGGGGGGGGGGTCAATCCACAAAGCAAAATATTTAGTAGGAATTTTTTTTTTATTAAAACAAATAGACCAGTTAAATTGTGTTTTTACCCGGAAAGTTTTGGGGTAGTTTTTTTTTTTTTTTTTATAATGATATTGATACAAGAAGAAGTTGCACCAAGAAGGTACAACCTCTGAAGTCCGTGGTGGACCCTTGTAACGTGAAGATAAGGGGAGATTTAGGGATTGGGTAGAGGTCGGAGGTATCTGTGGATGCTGGTCTTGAAAGTTTGAAGGTTATAAGTAGCTGGAAAGACGGTCGGGGGAAGAGAATTCCAGTCTCTAGATGTCATAGGGATAAATGAATTGGCGAATGCGTTTGTTCGATTAGTATCTAGTTTAAGCGCGTAGGGGTGTTGAATTTTAGAAAATCGTGTATTTCGGGCAAATGAGGCCTTTGGTGGGATTATCGATTTTATTTCGTCAGAACAAAAGCCATGGTAATATCTATAAAAAAGGGATAGGGCGGAGACAGATCTACGATGGGCTAGGGAGTCGAGAGTGTCAGTTAATGTAGGATCGCCTATCAGTCTGATAGCTCGCCTCTGAATTGCATCTAAGGTATTAAGAGAATACTTGGAGGCTCCTCTCCACAAATGCGAGCAATATTCAAGACAGGGGCGAATTTGAGCCTTGTATAATATAAGGAGTTGAGTGGAGGTGAAAAATCGTTTGGTTCGGAAAGAAAGCCAAGCTTACATGCTGCAGCTTTTGCTACTGAGATAATATGGTCATTCCAAGAGAGGTCAGAACCTAAGGTGACACCTAACATTGATATTTTATTACGGAATTCCAATGAGCTCGAATTTAAGGAAATGTCCGGATGGTTCCTATCTGTGCGCCTAGAAATTAGGCAGCATTGTGTTTTGCTAGCATTAAAGTTTACCAAATTGTGGGATCCCCATTTTTTAAGCATGCTTAAATCTGAATTTATTGAGGAGGCTATGTTTGCGCGATTGTCTAGTAAGGATTGAGCGTTGTGGAGGGTGCTATCGTCAGCGTAACAATGTATTGGATTGGAGGGCAGATTTAATAGGTCATTAATATAGATAATAAAGAGCGTGGGAGAGATGACTGAGCCCTGAGGAACTCCAGCATTAGTATTAATGGACGAGGATGATATTCCGTCAACCTCGACTTTAATAGAGCGGTTTGACAGAAAGCTCTCAAGCAACTTGCAGAGGCTCGGGGGAGGCCAAATGCAGGTAATTTGGCAAGAAGATTTTTGTGCCAGACTTGAATTTACAGAAGCTAGGCAGAAAGACTCAGCAGCAAGAGTGTAGTCATGATTAAATCTTGATATTGGATTATCAGTAAGTGATGTTAATTTTCTTAGAGCTTGAGTTGTTTGCCATAAAAGCCTAGTCTTTTTGATTTTAAGTCGATTCTTCCACGTTTTCAGTAGAGGTTGCCATTAATAGTCAAAACATCAAAAATGGAATGCAATAAGCTTATTCCTCTAGTATTAGATAATAATCGATTGTTATTTTTGATTTTAAGTCGATTTCTCCATGTCTTCAGCAATGGTTACCAATAATAATCGAAGGGTCAAAAATCTAATGTAGAATTGTTATTCCTCAAGTAGGTATTAGATGAGAATCAATCGCTATTTTTGATTTTAAGACGATTCCTCCATGTTTTCACCAATGGTTACCAATAATAACCGAAATGTCAAAAATCGAATGTAGAATGGTTATTCCACGACTTTTAAATAAGAATCGATCATTATTTTTGAATTAAAGTCAACATGAACTGCAAATAGCAAGTGATATCTGATTAATAATAAAGGAATAAACATATTAATATTTCAAATGAATTTGGATAAAGTTTTGCAACGATCCGTTGCAGTTTATTTTGAAGTCGGTTTTTATTTTTTCTTAAAATTTTTTTTTATGAAACACATTTCGAGAACTATCTCCAGGTTCTTCCCTAGCATAGGGTCATCCTATTTTTATGAAACTGATAATAACTTAAGTCAGGGTTTCCTAAACTTTTTCTACGATGGAACACTTCAAAAATCTTGAAATTTTAGCTGAACAACTTGTTTATTTTGTTGAGTAGGTAGATATACAATATCAATATAATATATATAGAAAAATTCAATGCAGTTCTCAGCTTGATGCAATTAAACATAAATATTATATAATATTATTGTTATCATTTCCGTCCATAATTTGTATTAATTTGAAAGTTAATATTATGAAAATAAGGACAAATTTTTTTGTGTGACTTTTTTGATTATCCACCAACGTTTCGTCGACTTTCCTGACTTCTTTCAGGGCTTCAAATAGTGTGTGACATGACTATTTGAAGCCCTGAAGAAGTCCGCAAAGTGGACGAAACGTTGGTGGACAAATAAAAAAGTCACACAAAAAACTTGTCCTTATTTTCCTAATATCAACTTTCAAATTATTATATAATATATTTGTTTGAGACTATAATTTCGAAGGTTTGTCTTTCATCATAAATATTTCAATTAACCGAAAAGTGTGCCGAGTTTTGAAGGTAATCTCACTTTTTCATTCAGTTTTTTAGTCAATTTGTAAAGTAATTAGAATATTATGACGTAACATAGAGTCAACAAGTCTTAATAGAAGGTTAGAATTATTTACTACTCTATTTCAGGCTAGATGGAGTGGAAAACATCGAATAATCTTTTATAATGCACAAGAAAGAATCCAACTTGCCCTGAGGAAGGTTCGTTTTATACTAAAATATATTTTGATAAGCTGGACGACTTTTTGCCTTTATCGAATTCCGGAAAAATAATATTTGTTTTTGAAAATAAATATAATAAATAAAGTGAAAATTAAAATCAGGCGAGGGTAAGACGCGTATCAGATCATCCCTAATTATCCAGATAACATTATAGGGTGTCTAAAAAGTGTCCTATATGGTGGGTAAAATTTTTTAATTCACTTTCGAGAATTTTTTTAGGATTAATATATATACAGGTTAATGGTTTCTTAAAGGCTGTTTAGATTATTTTAACTTAAAGTAAAGAAAAATTTTTGAAATTTTCTTTTTGGAGTTTCTTAAAAAAATTTTCAAAATTTTTTTTTTACTTTATTTAATATGTTTCACCAAATTATTTTAACTTATTTTAAAAAATATATAAGTATTTTAGGTTTTTTTTTAATAATATATATATATAGGGTGGTAATTAGGTCTCTTAAAGGATGTTTAGAATATTTTATATACACGGGGGTAGTTTTTTTATTTTTAGACTTCGGGCCACTGATTATGTATACAAAAGTTGGTTGAGTTTGGTATAAGAGCCTAGAATTTCATCCCCACTCACATTTTGGGTAGTTGGTTTTCGCGTTTTTACACTTCTGTGGGCCCACGGGTTATGTATACAAAATTTGGTTGAGTTTTCTCAAATGGCCTAGATTTTTAATTTTTAACCCCCCCCCCCCCTCTGCCCCCTTTAATTTTGGTTCGATATGCACCAAAATCTAATCAGCTCTTAATCTCAATGAACCAAAACTACGTGGGAAATTTGTTTTTGATATTCAGACTAGTTTCAGACATTTTGAGCAAAACAATTATTATCTCGAAAAATATAATTTTTTTGATGTTCACTTAATAGGACTTTTTTTGTAGACCGCCATGGAAATGCCATGGATTCGCCCAATTTTTTTAATCAAAATATTTTCAAGCGTTTTTGAGATATTTCGAAAAGAAGAAGGAAAAAAACACTTTTTTATTGCACGATTACAATACTTGACCATACCCTGTATGGTAAAGTAAAATAAACTGACACGTTCTGATGTGGCCATCCACTTGACTTTACCATACAACCTGACCCATCACTTATACATAATATTTAATAAATTATTTATAATCATGTAGGGGGGGGGTTAGTTTTTGCATTTTTAGACTTCTGGGGGTCCACTGATTATGAATACAAAATTTGGTTGAATTTGGTTCATAATTTATTTTCATTATTCTAATATTTAATATTTTCTCTTATTATTATGATTTATTTTACTAGATTTAATATATTTATTCATTATGTTAGAACCCCCTCCCCTCCCCCGAAATGTAGAGGTAAATAAGCCTTCAAAAATTAATAAAATAAATAGTCTAATAAATAAACCAATCTCGGCATCAGTGAGCTCATGTCTCCTACTCCTAGGAGCATATTCATTTATTCATATTTCACTAACCCCTCAGTGGGTAACTCTTCACCACCCCCGAAAATATATTCTGGCTACGGCCTTGATCTGTATTATTGTCTAATTTCAAAATATTTATTAGTTATTATTTCCTGTTTTAAAGCAACTATTTTTCCAAATTGCAATGATAAAGGGAGATTTTCTCGTTTGGATTTTTAATAAACGTTTAAACGTAGATTTAGAAACATTAGTTTTAATTTTTACTTTACCATACAGGGTATGGTCAAGTATTGTAATCGTGCATGAAAAAAGTGGTTTTTTCCTTCTTTTTTTCGAAATATCTCAAAAACGGCTGAAACTATTTTGATTAAAAAAATTGAGCGACACCATGGCATTTCACTCTACAAAAAAGCTCTAATAAGTGAACATCGAAAAAATTATATTTTTCGAGATAATAATTGTTTTGTCAAAATGTCTCTTAGTTAGTCCGGTTGTCGAGTTGTCTGGTTGGGTATCCGTTAGTCTGTGCGATACCAAATTTTTGTGGACCAGCTAGCTCAAAAACTAGAGTGAATATTGAAACCAAATTTCACACGTAGTTTTGGTCCATTGAGATTAAGAGCTGATTAGATTTTTGTGCATATCGACCCAAAATTAAGGGGGTGGATGGGGGGGGGTTAAAAATTAAAAATCTAGCCTATTTGAGCAAAACTCATCCAAATTTTGTATACATAATCAGTGCGACCCCAGAAGTCTAAAAATGCAAAAACTAACATCCCAAAATTGGTGGGGGAGGGGGTGTAGTGTCAAAAAATGAAAATATAGGCTCTTGTTCCAAACTCAACCAAATTTTGTATACATAATCAGTGGAACCCCAGAAGTCTAAAAATGCAAAAACTAACCGCCCAAAATTGGTGGGCGAGGGGGGGGGGGGGTGTAAGGTCAAAAAATGGAAATATAGGCTCTTGTACCAAACTCAACCAAATTTTGTATACATAATCAGTGCGACCCCAGAAGTCTAAAAATGGAAAAACTAACAGCCGAAAATTGGTTGGGGGGGGGGCGGTCAACCCCTTTACATGATTATCAATAATTTTATTAAATATTAAATATAAGTGAGAGGCCAGGTTGTATGGTAAAGTCAAGTGGATGGCCACATCAGAACAAGTCAGCTATATTTTTTATGAAATAGTCGAACTGCGAAAAATTAAATAATATATTATTTTTGAATATATTATTTAACTTTTCGCGGTTCAATTGCTTCAAGTTGAATGGTTGTTTTATAAAATTAATTGTATTTATTTTATACAAAAAAATACAATCAATAAATAATTTTAACATAGGTAAAGCTATAAATAATTTTTTTGTATTGTGAAAAGACCGGAAGTTTATTCTACAAATACATGATCCTAAAATGGCTCCTTACCTTCCCATGATTCAACACTTTTCAAAACATACTCGCCTTGTCCGGTTCTCTCTTTCATTCATATCACTTAGCTCAAGGGATTCACTCAAAATTCGTTTGGCTCAGCAGATTCCAATTAACAGAGGAACCAATTATCCGCAGGCATTTCAGTCACAAACTACGACTCATCGCCGGCCCGAATTCCGAAATTGCTTCACTCGTCTAAGCTACATTTCTAGAAATATCTAGTTATTGCAGAGAATTCGGGTGAGTTGCATCAATTTGTTACTTGTGGGTGTGGCTATATACCTATATATATTTAGGAAAAAATTCTATTGATTGATTTATAATTATAAATCAATGCAAATTATTTTATAGAAGATTTTAAAACGTTTCGTGAGAATTTCCTCCTTTATTAATAGAATTTTAGAAATTTGAAAAAGTAGATTCTTTATATTCTTTTTTCACATTTCTAAAATTCAATTGACAAAGAGAGAAATTTTCTTGAAACGGTTGGATTTTAATTTTTTTTAATTTTGTATGGTCAATTTTTTTACTTTAGGTACTGGTGAAGTATTTCAATCAAAAATTGCGTTTATTTTTTGTTTCCTATTTTCGAAATGTATCAAGCCCGGCTTAAAATATTTTCATTAAAAAAAATAAATGCCATTGTTTCGCTCAATTTTTTTATTCAAAATACTTCCTATCGTTTTTGAGATATTTCGAAAAAAGAAGGAAAAAAAACTTTTTTCATGCACGAATACAATACTTGACCACACCCTATATGGGAAAGTAAAAAAGTTGACATATATTTAAAGGGCATTTTATCCTCTTCAAAAAAGGTCCTTAGACCCAAGTTGCTCCGACCAATATTTTATGAGTTACAGCAATTTTTATAACTGAAAATTGAAGAAATTGATAAAAAATGGCAAATAATGGTATTTAAATTGAACTTTTCGATTGATCATCATCTTACTGGTGAACCAGCGCGAGCTACAAAAAAAGTGCCGTCTAGGGACGCCCGAAAGAAGCGAAGATTTATAATATAAAGCGAAGGAACTAAGCGTTCAAAAAAATTAAGACTTAAGAAAAGAAAAGCCTTGAGGGATGAAAAAAATAAAGACTTGAGAAAATAAAAAAAATAAAACTGATAACTTGGGAAAATAAAAAAAATGAATACATTAAAAATAAAAGACGCGCCCAAAAACGCAAGGCTACAGCGGAGCTCTCCTATTTTTTTACTTTATCCAATGCAAAGCATGGGTAAAGTATTGTAATCGCTCTCGGGGCAAGCGTGGCTTCAAAGGGTCCTCAGGTAAAGACTACGGAACCCATGGACTCAATTAAAGTCACAAATTGTAGTATTCAATTAGGTTGAATTTTAGCACGTGACGGTTTTGCCAAAAATTACATGGGGTCTCGTCGAGAGGCCAAAAAGTGCGATTTTTTCATTTAGTGCGTGCGGATGGATGGATGTATGTATGTTATCGTTTTTTTGGCCCACGATTTTTTCCACACCGTTGCACCGATTGAAATGAAATTAAAAACCTAGCATTCTTTTAACAAAATGAAGCGCTGATTAGTTTTTGGTACATATCGGTTTACAAACATTAGTACTTTATTTCAGTACTTTTTTAGTTTTTTCTAAATATCTTGAAAATGACTTAACCAATTTTGATGAAATTTAATATCCTAATTAAGTACCTTGGGGACCACAAAAAGGTTAAATAAAGTTTTTAGTAAAATTATATTTTAAAGTACTTTACTCTAGAACATATTAATATTTCAAATGAATTTGGATAAAGTTTAGCAACGATCCGTTGCAGTTTATTTTTGTTCTAATCGTGAAGAGAGCTCCGCTGTAGCCTTGCGTTTTTGGGCGCGTCTTTTATTTTTAATGTATTCATTTTTTTTATTTTCCCAAGTTATCAGTTTTATTTTTTTTTATTTTCTCAAGTCTTTATTTTTTTCATCCCTCAAGGCTTTTCTTTTCTCAAGTCTTAATTTTTTTGAACGCTTAGTTCCTTCGCTTTATATTATAAAGCTTCGCTTCATTCGGGCGTCCCTAGACGGCACTTTTTTTATCCTTCAAGTAATACAAATAAGAAAATAATTTGAATCCTGCAATTTTTGCATAATAAAATTTATTGCATTCATATATAATGTATTATATGTACAAAGTTTAAACATAAAATTATCGAATAATTCACAAAGCATTTTTATCTGTATGTTCATCATAAGTACTTTAAGTTATTTGTACACCACTATTCTCATTGTTATATGGTACGAAAGTAACTATTGGATGATGGTAACTAAAATATGATAGAAAAGTTTTTGATTGAATTTTTTCAATGAATCTTGTAAATATTGCATCTATAGTTGTTCCTGTTTTAGTTGTCGCAGAGTTTGGATCATTATTCATCTTTAAATTAAATTTGTCTGTAAGGAAATCAACCAATGGCTTAGATTTCTCATCCATACAATTGCAATTAAAATCTCCACCTAAAATAATTGGCATAGTATGTTCATTACTTCCCGTAAATTTTGATCCATATTCTGAATAAATCATTAGTGATCTTGCAAAGAAATTTATTATATCTTTTCGCTTCAAAAACTTAAAAGCAATTTTGAAGAGCATGGAATCCCCTACAAGATACAACAACTCGTTTTTCAATATCCTAAAATGTTGCTGAGCATTAGAAATTAAAAAAAAAAATTTACATGCATTTGAAATGGAAAAAAATCAAATTAAATTAGTAAGTACTTAATATTGGAATTAAGAGCTCATTTTTGGTGAGAATATTTTTTTTTCAGATTTATATTTTGTTTGATCACCTATTAAAAAACAAAAAACTTTTGCAGAAATGAATCTTCCTAATAAATATTTATTATTTTGTCAAAATGTCTGTCATGTGTTCCATACTTTCAAAATCAAATAATGTATCAAAACGAAATTATATATTTAAATATTTTATATTGAGATTCAGAGCTGATTAGATTTTGGTTGAATATGGACCAAAAACTAGGGGTGGAGGGTTTTTAAAAATTTAAACCCTTTGTCAAAATGGATCAAATTTTGCACAGTTAGCCTTTAAAGTCTTAGGAAACTATACGATGGGGAGGGGCAGGGAAAGTCATAGAGTTAGATATTTTTTCTTTCGTTTTGGATGTTTTTATAAGCTTATATTTATTTATTTTTTTTCATTGAATTGTTTTCATTCTTTATTAGCTTTGTTTTTTTAATTTTTATTAATCTTTGATATCACAGGAATGAGAACAAAAATTAAACAAAGATAATCATTGGTATTGGGACCTTGAGTCAATTTATTTCGAGTTCTTTTACAACTAAAATATAATATATTAAATAATCAGCCTTCGGCGGCCACCTTGCTGGCCAGAAGGTTACGCCCCATGCACTCTATAGTGGTTTTTAAAATAATAATTTATATTTTCCTAATTTTAATAAATTTTATTTGTCATAAGCTATTAGTGGGTTTTAAAATTAAAAAAATCTCTAACAGCATTAAAAAAATCACGTCGGCGTCTTCGCGCAAGCCGATTAATATAAGTAGGTATACATGTAGATATGAAATTAAGTCATAGAGGCTATTAAAGAATAATCATACAATAAAATATATAATATTTAATACTTCCAATCTGAATGGTTAATCAGTGTGAAAGTAAATAAATTTTATGGAAATATATATATAAAATGCCATGGTTTCGATCAATTTTTTTATTCAAAATACTTCCTACCGTTTTTGAGATTTTTCAAAAAAAAAAGAAGGAAAAAAACCACTTTTTTCATGCACGATTACAATACGTATTGTATTGTAAGTACTTGACCATAGCCTGTATGGTAAAGTAAAAAGAAAATAGAGAGAGGGTATCTTTGCAGCTTTGTATAAATTAATTAAATTAGATTAAAAAGTGAAATCCTTTAACAATACTATAGCCTGGACAAGTTGTGAAGAGTTAGCAATTCATTTTTATTTATTTAGTTTAACATAGCTACCTACTTATATAATATTAGTTTTAATTGCAGTCAAAAAAAATGTAAAGTTGATAGCGATACAAAGTTGCTTACGTTAGTTCAACATGCACCAGTATTGTTGATATATTAGATAAATTTGAATATCGTGGTGTTTTCGATACATCTATATATATAAAATTAAGGTTTTGTCTGTACATTGCTCCAAATCACGCCAAATTTTGGTTGCATATGTTTCAAGCAAAGTTATGAACGAAAACACCATCAACAAAATTCCTGTCTGTCTGTCTGTCTGTCTGTTTCCGTGGTTTCCGAAAAGTTGCTCAAGATTCACCTAAAAACGGCTTAAGGGATTATTATGAAATTTCATATTTACATGAGATGTCTTCTAACTTACGTTTTTAGCTATATAACGTTTTGATTTTTTGACCCCAGAAGGGGATTAGGGGGGGGCGAATGAAAATGATGAAATAACTCCTAAACTCTTAACCCTATAGCAAATTTTATAAAAAACAATGTTGTAGGGGATGTAATTTCTGACAACTTTTGTTTGAAAAATTTTCCCCAAAAAACCACCCAAAAAGGGGGAGGGTGAAAAAATGTAAATTCTTGACCTTGGGGCAAACTCAACCAAATTTTGTATACATAATCTCTGGGCCTCTAGAGAGCTAGAAATGCAAAAACTAACCACCCAAAATGGGGAGGAGGGTCAAAAAATGAAAATTATTTTTATTGGACCAAACTCAACCAAATTTTGTATACATAATCTGTGGGTCACTAGAAGGCTAGAAATGCAAAAACTGGGTGCGCAGGTTAAATGGAGTGGAGATAGGTTAGGGTATGGGGCGCTCGGGGTGGAATGGGGGTGGGGTGAGGGAGTGAGGCGAAGTAGGGTGGGTGACCAGGGGGTGGCGAGGGGTGGAGTCCAGGGGCGTAGCGGGGTGGGGTCCAGGAAGCTAGGCAGGGGTGTGGTGCGCAGGGTTTGAGGACACGGGGTGGGGTCCGGGGTGGATGGGGTGCGGGGTCCGAGGTGGGTGGGGTGCGGGATGGAGTGTTGGGGTGGTGGGGTGTGGGCGGGGTTAGGCACGGCTCCATGGTGCGGGGGTGGGGGGTGCTGGAAGGGTCTCGGGATGGGAGTGGGGTGTGAGGGTGGGGTTCGTGGGTTGGGGTGCGGATGGAGTATTGGCGTGGTGGGGTGGGGGCGGTGGTTGGGCACGGGTGCATGGTGCGGGCGTGGCGTGCGTGGGTTGTGGTCCAGGGGGCTAGCAAGAGGGCCGCCTAAGGCGGTCCTTGCAACTAATATATTATAAAAAATTACACCCTTTGTATTAATATCATCGCCTAAAGAAAATAAATTTAGTATAGATTATGTATACAAAATTTGGTTGGGTTTGCTCAAATGGCCTAGATTTTTAATTTTTAACCCCGCCTCCAGTCCCCTTAATTTTGGGTCGATATGCACCAAAATCTAATCAGCTCTTAATCTCAATGGACAAAAACTACGTGTGAAATTTGGTTTCGATATTCAAACTAGTTTTTGAGCTAGCTCGTCCACAAAAATTTGGTAACGCACAGACTAACTAACAAACAGACAACCAGACAACCAGACAGACTAACAGAAATTTTAACAAAACAATTATTATCTCGAAAAATATAATTTTTTCGATGTTCACTTATTAGGGCTTTTTTGTAGACCGAAATTCCATGGCTTCGCTCAATTTTTTAAATCAAAATAGTTTCAGCCGTTTTTGAGATATTTCGAAAAAAAAAGAAGGAAAAAAAAACACTTTTTTCATCCACGATTACAATACTTGACCATACCCTGTATGGTAAAGTAAAAATAAATTGTTTTTCAATTTTATTCAATTCTGTATGCAAATAAAAATCGAAATTTTTATCTGAATATAAAATTAAAAATAATATTAATAAATCGCTTTTAACTTAAGCAAAAAATTACCTAGCAAAGTTCGGTGCTCTAGTTACTAGGTATATACATATGTTATCTAGAAGTGTTTTTCAACCTGTGGGTTGCGACCCCCTGGAGAAAAAAAAAACAAAGTTTAAAAAATACCTATTTGAGGCATTCCACGCCAAATCGGACGGTTTGAAAAATTTTAATTTTTGATTTCCTCCATTTTTTTAGTACCCATCAAAAAACTTTTCCTAGTAAATTTTGAAATTTTTTTGATCATCTGTTTAAAAGATATAGAATTTCGTTTTTTCGCTGATAATTTTTTGAAAAATAGTCCAAATTTAATTATTTTTTTTTTGAAAACTTTATTTTTTTATATACTTTTTAGAAAAAAATATTAAAAAATTATTTAAAGTGTTCTTATATGCGATTTTTGAGTTTGAAAATTTTAATCTTGTTTTTAAAACTGTACTTTTCGATTTTCTTAATAATTTTTTATTTTAAACTTCTATTCATTCTACAAATTTTAAGACTGGATTGATTAGTGGTCCTAAGATAATTACTTATTTTATTTCTAAAATAATTTTATTCGCTATTAATCATTATTAAAACCACTTTTTTGTATGGACTTCTCTTTTTTTACTTATTTTGAATTAATTTTTATCGTTAACAGGTGTTTAACATAAATAATTAGTATTTTAGTTTGTTGAAAGAAAATCAAAATCAAAATAGTAATTATCATAGGACCACTATCAGCCCGCTCTTAAAATATGTAGAATGAATAGAAGTTAAAAATTATCCAAAAAATCGAAGAGTATATTATACAGTTTCAAAAACAAGATTAAAATTTTCAAACTCAAAAATCGCATATAAAAACACTTTAAATAATTTTTTATTTTTTCTAAAAAGTATGTAAAAAAAAACAAAAATTAAATTTTTTTTGAATTGGACTATTTTTGAAGAATTTATGAGTGAAAACCCGAAAATCGATATCTTTTAAATCGGTGATTAAAAAAATTTCAAAATTTACCAGGAAGAGTTTTTTGATGGGTACTAAAAAATGTCAAAAAATGAAGGAAATCAAAAATTGAAATTTTTCAAACAGTCCGATTTGGCGTGGAATGCCCCATTTTTATTAAGAAAATTTCTCAGACCCCACTTCTCCAATAAAAGACTGAGTCGACGAAAACGAATCGAAGAAAAATATGTCTGTTATAGGTACTTAATTGTGTATTTAGCCGATACCTAATAATTATAAAAATTAATAAAAATGTTGTACGGATTTGATATTTGTAACATAATAAAATACAGGGTCACAAGGGGGTCGCAATTTTTTTTTTCATACTAAAGGGATTGCGTCATGAAAAAGGTTGAAAAACACTGATATATATGAATAAGATCAAAACTACCATTTTTGGATTACTTTGGATTAATTGATCATAATTTTTCCAGCTAGGAGTAACTCGCTTTCTTTTGAAATCGGCTACAAAGCGACAAGAATCTGATCTACGATTAAAGTGGTAATTATAATCTATATTATAATCCATTTATATCATTAAAATTATTCTAAATTTATAATTCTCATATTAATATTATTTTACAGATTAGGTTCACCTAAAATGGAAGCTTTAACGTTATGTGATCTTCCTATTGAAGATATTTTATATACTAGTGTTTTTAAATATTTATCCCCTCGTGATTTATTAAACTTAAAAAAGACAAGTACACACATGAAAAATGTTGTGGAAACATATTTAAGAAATCTAAGAGTAATAGACTTTTCACATACCACTGGTCCCTATACAGTAGAAGAATTTCTTGAATTGTATTCCGAAAGTAGGAATGTCCGAGTGGTGAATTTCAACGGTTGTAATTGGATCACGGATTCTCATCTGCGTATAATCGTTGAAAGGAATAGATACATATTGGAGAATGTCATTGTAAAAAGGTTTAATTTCTCGATCTTGTAACAGTAAAATGGTGCAGGAAACTTAATTATTTCGTGTTCGATTGTGGGTATAAAAAATTATCGGTAGCTATTCTTAGAGTTAAAAAAACGTTAAAATGACGGTATTAACTGGACCGTTTATTTTGAAAGTGGTGTAAGTTAATTTTGTTATTTCGAGATATTTGTATTTATTGTTTCAATGATCGTATCCATAATCAAATTATTCAAATGGAATCGTAGGAAATAGGACAAAAAACAGAGTTTACTCATTCAATATGCTGCTGAAGAAGTCATAAATAAAGTAACAGAAACTATCCGGCATATTGAATGAGATAAATCAGTTTTTAATTGAATATTTTTTTCCTAATTCCTACGATTTCATTTCAAAAATTTAATTGGATACGATCAGTGAAACAATAAATAATTATAAATATTCACAAAGAGAAACAAAGAGGTTGTCCTCTGCTTGATGCAAATAAACATACACACATATATATCGAGATGATATATCTGTATATATATTATTTATTTGTTTGAGGCTATAGTTTCGAAGACTTGGTCTTCATCATCAGTCTTTCTTCAATTATAAATGTTTTTCATGGAGTCAATTTCATATGGATATTGAAAACTTGGTGTTCTTTCGTCACTGCTGGAGGGCTAGGAACTAATTAGTTCCTAAAAACTGACAGCATTTTAAACAATTTAAAACATTTTATTGTAACATTTAAGTTAAAATTATTTTTTAATTGTTAAAAACATATTTTTAAATAGAAAATAGTTCTTTGATTTTCACGATTTTTTTTTTTAAGAATCTTTGAATATGTGAAATAATCAAGTAGGCTTTGCCTTTTTCCAACCAAAGAAAGTTTGTTTTGTTTATTATTAGTAAAAATGAATCGTGGAAAGGTTGTTGATGAAAAAATTCGCTCAATTATTATCAATTTATTTAAAAAGGGAAAATCAAGCGCGGAAATTGGCGATCTAGTTAATTTATCAAAGTTTACTGTAAGAAATATTATTCGAGTTTATAAAACAACGGGTACAATAGCTACAAGACCTCGGTATCCGTCGAAATCCAAAATAACAGATGCTGATAGACAGGCATTGAAGAAGATTATTAGAAAAAACAGGCGATCGTACTATGGTGAATTTTTATGAGCGAAAAACCGAAATTCGATATTTTTTAAACAGGTGATCAAAAAATTTCAAAATTTACAAGGAAGAGTTTTTTGATGGGTAGTAAAAAATATCAAAAAATGAAGAAAATCAAAAATAAAATTTTTTCAAACCATCCGATTTGGCCTGAAATGGTCCATTTTGTTGCATTTTATTTTTCTGTATAAGATATTTTGTATCTTTTTTCTTTTTTTTCTTTTGTTTATATTTTTATTTTTGTATGCTTATTGTTTTTTTTTCATATATTTTGTATCAATATTCGCTAGTAGCACAATGATCCAAAATATATAGTAACTACATAGTGCCTATATAGATTTTGAGAATAGTACTATATAGTTTGAAACATTGTGCTACTAGGGTTGTATCTTTTTTCTTTTGTTTATATTTAATTTTTGTATCTTTATTGTTTTGTTTTTTTCATTTATTTTATATTAAATGTTTTTTCATTTAATTTTTTTGCTTGTTATTCTAAATGATATACTATTAAAATCTTATTTTTAAAATAGGAACTAATATATTTTTAATTTAAATAATTATATATTGAAATAATTGATTGCTTTTGGTTTATCATATAGGGGTTAAGTATTGTAATCGTGGATGAAATAAGCTGACGTGTTCTGATGTGGCCATCTACTTGACTTTACCATACAACCTGGCTCCCCTCACTTATATTTAATATTTAATAAAATTATTTATAATCATGTAGGGGAGGGGTTAGTTTTTGAATTTATAGACTCTTGGGGGCTCACTAATTATGTATACAAAATTTGGTTGGTTTTGGTACAAGAGCCTATATTTTCATTTTTTGACCATACACCCCCCCCTCCCATTTAAGGCGGTTAGTTTTTGAATTTTTAGACTCCTAGGGGCCCAATGATTATGTATAAAAAATTTGGTTGAGTTTGGTACATGGGCACTAGATTTTCATTTTTACCGTATAACCCCCTTAATTTGGGCGGTTAGTTTTTGCATTTTTAGACTTCTGGGGTCTCACTGATTATGTCTACAAAATTTGGTTGAGTTTGCTGAAATAACCAATATTTTTCAAGGTTTATAAAATATAATAAAATATTCATATCATACAAACAAACATTCATTCCAAGGTATATTAATATTATTTGTCTATATTTAATTATTCATAATTAAAATCTATTTGCATATTTAATATTTTTCTATTTAAGTTTTATAAAATATAATAAAATATTCACATCATACAACCAAACATTCTTTCCAAGGTATATTATTATTATTTTTCTATATTTATATATTTATAATTATATCTATCGCAGTAGATATTCTACATATTAAAAAATTCTATATACATATATTTATAATTAGAATATCTGCATAGGTAATAATTAATATTTTTTCCATTAAAGGTTTATAAAATAAAATAAAATAATCACATCATACAACCAAATATTTTTTCCAAGGTATATTATTTTTTTTCTATATTTATTTATTTATAATTATAATCTATCTGCATAGGTAATAATTAATATCTTTCTATTTAAGGTTTATAAAATATAATAAAATATTCACATCATATAAGAAAACATTCTTTCCAAGGTATATTATTATTTTTTTTCTATATTTATTTATTCATAATTAAAATATATATATGCATAATTAATATTTTTCATTTTAATTTTTATAAATATAATAAAAATATTCACATCATACAAACACACATTCTTTCCAAGGTATAATGTTATTTTTTTCTATATTTATTTATTTTTAATTAGAATCTATTTGCAATATAAGTATTTTTCTAGTTAAGGTTTATAAAATATAATAAAATATTCACATCATATAAGAAAACATTCTTTCCAAGGTATATTATTATTTTTTTCTATATTTATTTATTCATAATTAAAATATATATATGCATAATTAATATTTTTCTATTTTAATTTTTATAAATATAATAAAATATTCACATCATACAAACACACATTCTTTCCAAGGTATAATGTTATTTTTTTTCTATATTTATTTATTTTTAATTAGAATCTATTTGCAATATAAGTATTTTTCTAGTTAAGGTTTATAAAATATAATAAAATATTCACATCATATAAGCAAACATTCTTTCCAAGGTATATTATTATTTTTTCTATATTTATATATTTTTCTATTTAAGTTTTATAAAAATATAATAAAATATTCACATCATACAAACAAACATTCTTTCCAAGGTATATTATTATTCTTTTTCTATATTTATATATTTATAATTATATCTATCGCAGTAGATATTCTACATATTAAAAAATTTTAATGAAAAATTATATTAAAATATTTCATTATTCGTGTCCATGATTAATAATTAAAGGAATCGTAGGAGTTGGAAAAGACTTTAAATTAAATTAAATACAAGTTTTGATTAAATATGCCATACGTTAGTTGCTTTATGCAACTTCTTCAGTGGCTCATTTATTAGACTTATTTGTCAGAATTTTTTACTACGAGAAAAAAATCCTGACAAATAAGTTTAATAAATGAGCCACTGAAGAAGTTGCAAAACAGCAACAAAACGTATGGCATATTTAATCCAAAACTTGTATTTAATTTAATTTAAAGTCTTGTCCAACTCCCTACGATTCCTTTAATTATATTAAAATTTTAATTTCCTAAAAGAAAGTTCATTATGTATAAAAAGACACTTTAAATCCAACCAATGAAATATTCTCTTCTTTTTTTTCTGAAAATATTCTAAATTTATTTTCTTTACGCGATGATATTAATACAAAGCGTGTAATTTTTATAATATATTAGTTGCAAGGACCGCCTTAGGCGGCCCTCTTGCTAGCCCCTGGACCACAACCCACGCATGCCACGCCCGCACCATGCACCGTGCCCCCCCCTAATCCCCCTTCTGGGGTCAAAAAATCAAAACGTTATATAGCTAAAAACGTAAGTTAGAAGACATCTCATGTAAATATGAAATTTCATAATAATCCCTTAAGCCGTTTTTAGGTGAATCTTGAGCAACTTTTCGGAAACCACGGAAACAGACAGACAGACAGACAGACAGGAATTTTGTTGATGGTGTTTTCGTTCATAACTTTGCTTGAAACATATGCAACCAAAATTTGGCGTGATTTGGAGCAATGTACAGACAAAACCTTAATTTTATATATATAGATGTATCGAAAACACCACGATATTCAAATTTATCTAATATATCAACAATACTGGTGCATGTTGAACTAACGTAAGCAACTTTGTATCGCTATCAACTTTACATTTTTTTTGACTGCAATTAAAACTAATATTATATAAGTAGGTAGCTATGTTAAACTAAATAAATAAAAATGAATTGCTAACTCTTCACAACTTGTCCAGGCTATAGTATTGTTAAAGGATTTCACTTTTTAATCTAATTTAATTAATTTATACAAAGCTGCAAAGATACTCCTCTCTCTATTTTCTTTTTACTTTACCATACAGGGTATGGTCAAGTACTTACAATACAATACGTATTGTAATCGTGCATGAAAAAAGTGGTTTTTTTCCTTCTTTTTTTTTTTTGAAAAATCTCAAAAACGGTAGGAAGTATTTTGAATAAAAAAATTGAGCGAAACCATGGCATTTTATATATATATTATATTTTTCGAGACAATAATTTTTTTGTCAAAACGTCTGTTAATCTGGTTGTGTAGGTTGTCTGGTTGGGTGTCCGTTAGTCTGTGCGTTAGCAAATTTATGTGGACGAGCTAGCTCAAAAACTAGTTTGAATATCGAAACCAAATTTCACGCGTAGTTTTTGTCCATTGAGATTAAGAGCTGATTAGATTTTGGTGCATATCGACCCAAAATTAAGGGGGGTGGGGTTAAAAATAAAAAATCAAGGCCATTTGAGCAAACTCAACCAAATTTTGTATTCATAATCAGTGGGCCCTCAGAAGTCTAAAAATGCAAAAACTAACCGCCCAAAAAGGGGGGGTGGTATGGTCAAAAGATGAAAATCTAGGCTCTTGTACCAAACTCAACCAAATTTTGTATACATAATCAGTGGGCCCCCAGGAGTCTACAAATGCAAAAACTAACCCCCCCCTATATGAATATAAATAATTTTATTAAATATTAAATATAAGTGAGGGGCCAGGTTGTATGGTAAAGTCAAGAGGATGGCTACATCAGAACACGTCAGCTTATTAGTTTATACCATGATTCTCATTTCAAACAAATATGAAGAATATAGTGCTCTGTCGAATAGGGGTCCCAAAAGAGCTTAGAAAATTCGGCCAAAAGAGATTTTTGTGTATATTTGTGTCTATTTATGAAAAATTGGCTACATCTATATTATTTATACGGGCATCGAGAGGCCGGTCCAGGGCCCCTTAATATTACAGTGCATGGGGATTTGACCCCCCTCCCTTATCGGCCCTCTGTATATTATGTTATCATTTATCTATTCTATGACGAAAAAACCCTTAAGAAACGCGAAAGAAAAATATTTTTGCCATTCACAAGCCAAATCGATTAACTCCACTTTTTTGATTATTGTTTTAATTTTAATGTCAAAGCACTTGATTGACCCAAACTTTTTATATTCAAAACAAATTGCCAAAATAACAAAGATTAACACTACTAAATGACAAAAAAAATGGCCATTTAATTATATTTTAATAAACATTGTATACTATTTGATCACTTTTCTTCGCTTTTTTTGTTTATGGAATTAATCGATTTAGCAAATTAGTAGCTTATTTATTTAATTAAATTAACAATAAAAAAAATAGTTCACATTGAGCTACTTTAGGAGAATGGGATAAGCGTGGTTTGATTTAATGGGTTCTCTAGGCCGGTTTGTATAGGTAAGGACGTTCTTCGACTGCTTTTCGAATGAGGGGCTTCTAGATGAAGTAATGGAAATCTTGTTTTCGTGAAAAAATTCCAAGCTGAAATTTTTACAGATCCTTACCTTTACTTTTCAAGGTCCTTTGAGTCCAAAAAAGTGGTTTTTAGAAAATCTCTTTCTCATTCTCTCTTTCTCTGTGTGTGTATGTACAATACGTTACCATGTTAGCAACATTCTGGATAGACCGTTGAACCATTACTTCTTCAATTTAGAGGTTTCAAATCAAATGGAAGAATATGTCATTTTTAAATCTATTTTATTTTATGCATACCCAGGTATGGCCAGGGGCCATCCCCCCTCCTCTCCCCAAGTTAATATTAAAAATTTCAATTCAAATAAAACCAAGGGCGTGTCCAGGATTTCACTTAGGGGGGGGGGGGGCATCTCATATTAGTTTCGAGGAAGAGGGGGTGGGAGAAAAAAGTGTACTAAATTCTGCTGAGAATGAAATACTGTATAATATTGTTACTGCCACTGAGAAAGGAGACAGAGGCTATGTCACATTGTATTTCCTTCACTGACCATTCAAAACCTTGAAGAAGGAGGGAATAAAACTCCGAAACGAAGCTTTCTGTTAGTAGGTTAGTGCGTGCGTGCGATACCAAATTGTTCTGGACGCTCTAACTCAAAAACTAGAATGAATATCAAAACGAGATTTCACGTGTAGTTTTGGTGCATTGAGATTAAGAGCTAATTAGAGTTTGGTTGAAACCGTACCGAATATTAAGGGGGGGGGGGGGTAAAAATTAAAATTATAAGATTTTCAAACTAAAATAAGCTGACGTGTTCTGATGTGGCAATCAGCTTGACTTTACCATACAACCTGGCCCCTCACTTATAATTAATATTTAATCAAATTATTTATAATCATTTAGGGAGGGGGTTAGTTTTTGAATTTTTAGACTCCTGGGGGCCCACTGATTATGTATCCAAAATTTGGTTGAGTTTGGTACAAGAGGCTAGATTTTCATTTTTTGACCCATCACCCCCCCCCCCCCCCATTTTTAGAGTTTAGTTTTTACATTTTTAGACTTCTGGAGGCCCACTGATTATGTATAGAAAATTTGGTTGAGTTTGCTACAAGGGCCTAAGTTTTCATTTTTTGACTCTACACTCCCCCCCATTTTGGGCGGTTAGTTTTGGCATTTTTAGACTTCTGGGGTTCCACAGATTATGTATACAAAATTTGGCTGAGTTTGGTAAATGGCCAAGATTTTTATTTTTTGACCATACACCCCCCCCCCTCCCCCCATTTTGGGAAGTTAGTTTTTGCATTTTTAGACTTCTGGGGTCCCACTGATTATATATACAAAATTTGGTTGAGTTTGGTAAATGGCCAAGATTTTTATTTTTTGACCCTACACTCCCCTTCCCCCCATTTTGGGCGGTTAGTTTTTGCATTTTTAGACTTCTGGGGTCCCACTGATTATGTATACAAAATTTGGTTGAGTTTGCTCAAATGGCCTAGATTTTTAATTTTTAACCCCCCTCCACCCCCTTAATTTTTGGTCGATATGCACCAAAATCTAATCAGCTCTTAATCTCAATGGACCAAAATTATGTGAAAAATTTGGTAAAAGTAAAACACTAGAAAAAGGAAATATACTATAAAATGAACTTAAAATAACGGAAGTATTTTATATTTTTTGGTGAACAAAATTGGGGGGAGGGGTGTTCAAAAATGAAAATCTAGGCCCTTGGACCTAACCCAACCAAATATTGAATAGTTTTGGTTAGTTTTTGCACTTTCAGTCTTCTGGGGACTCACTGATTTTGTATACGAAATTTGGTTGAGTTTGGTCTGGAATTTTATTTTTTGACTCCTCCGCCACCCTCTAAATGATTTTATTAAATATTAAACATAAGAGAGGGGCCAAGCATAAGCTTTCCGTGGCGCCACGATTTGACGACGGATTCTTAAAGAACTCGTTAAAATAAGACGAAAATCAAGAATAGTGTGTAGGTTCTTGGTGAAACATATTTAAATAAAGTAAAGAAAATTTAAAAAAATTTTAAATTTAACTTTATATATATTTTTACATGTTCTATTACTTTACCATACAGGGTATTGTCAAGTATTGTAATGGTGCATGAAAAAAGTGGGTTTTTTTTTCCTTCTTTTTTTTCGAAATATATAAAAAACGGCTAAAACTATTTTGATTAAAAAAAATGAGCAAAACTATAGCATTTTGCTCTACAAAAAAGCTCTAATAAGTGAATATCGAAAAAATTATATTTTTCGAGACAATAATTGTTTTGTCAAAATGTCTGTTAGTCTGGTTGTCTGTGCGTTACCAAATTTTTGTGGACGAGCTAGCTCAAAAACTAGTCTGAATATCGAAACCAAATTTCACACGTAGTTTGGTCCATTGAGATTAAGAGCAGATTAGATTTTGGTGCATATCGACCCAAAATTAAGGAGGTGGAGGGGGAGTTAAAAATTAAAAATCTAGGCCATTTGAGAAAACTCAACCAAATTTTGTAGACACCCAGAAGTCTAAAAATGCCAAAACTAACCGCCCAAAACGGGGTGGAGGCAGGGGTTAAAAAATGAAAATCTTGGCCATTTACCAAATTCAACCAAATTTTGTATACATAATCGGTGGGACCCCAGATATATAAAAATGCAAAAACTAACCCCCCCCCCTACATGATTATAAATAATTTTAGGGGCCAGGTTGTATGGTAAAGTCAAGTGGATGGCCACATCAGAACACGTCAGCTTATTTTTTAGTTGCCAAACATAATAGACTTTATTTCGCCTTCTAGGTGTGGGGGGGGGGGGGGTACACCCATGAATAAAACACGCTATAAATACTTTCTGAAATTTACCTAATGGAAAAAAAAATTGTCTTTCTTATAGTTAATTTTGTTTTTCTAAATTCCTTTTAGTTAATTTATTTGTAATTTACAGCCCTCCTCAAACCAAAAAGCTGGGTACGCCCTTGATTATATTTATTATCTACATTAGTGAAAGTATTACTTTCACCTCTAGATATCTTCACACTGAAGGTATTTTAATTCCGAGAAGATAAAATGTACTTTTACTTTGTCGATTGTAAATGAAAGTAAAAGAGAGAAATCCTTTAAAGATAGAAATCGAAAATAAAAAACGGGTTTAGTGGATCCTAAACAAAAAATGCCCGAAAATGAAAATTTGTCTGGGTGTGTAGGTGCGTATGTGCCTGCTTAGTTGGGAATCCCCTGAATTCACCAATGATAGAGCAACGAAATTTGAAACTTTAGTATCGATTAGAACTTTTAGTTCGAATTTACAAACCGGAAATAAATCTATATCTATGGTCAAGTATTGTAATCGTGCATGAAAAAAGTGTTTTTTTCCTTCTTTTTTTCGAAATATCTCAAAAACGGCTTAAACTATTTCGATTAAAAAAATTGAGCGAAACCATGGAATTTCGCTCTACAAAAAAGCTCTAATAAGTGAATATCGAAAAAATTATATTTTTTGAGATAATAATTGTTTTGTCAAAATGTCTGTTAGTCTGGTTGCCTGATAGTTAGTCAGTCTGTGCGTTACCAAATTTTTGTGGACTAGATAACTCAAAAACTAGTTTGAATATCGAAACCAAATTTCACATGTAGTTTTGGTCCATTGAGATTAAGAGCTGATTAGATTTTGGCGCATATCGTCCCAAAATTAAGGGGGGTGGAGGGGGGATTAAAAATCTAGGTCGTTTGAGCAAACTCAACCATATTTTGTATACATAATCAGTGGACCCCCAGAAGTCTAAAAATGCAAAAACTAACCACAATAAAATGGGGGGGGGTGTAGAGTCAAAAAATGAAAATCTTGGCCATTTACCAAACTCAACCAAATTTTGTATACATAATCAGTGGATCCCCAGTAGTCTAAAAATGCAAAAACTAACCGCCCAAAATGGGGGTGGGGGTGGGGTGGAGTGTCAAAAATGAAAATCTTGGCCATTTACCAAACTCAACCAAATTTTGTATAAATAATCAGTGTCCCCCCAGAAGTCTAAAAATGCAAAAATTAACCCCCCTCCCCTACATGATTATAAATAATTTTATTAAATATTAATGTAAGTTAAAGGGCCAGGTTGTATGGTAAAGTCAAGTGGATGGCCACATCAGAACACGTCAGCTTATTATTTTAAACCCCTAGACACGTTCTACCCATGAGCCTTTTTTGTTTCCTCTCAGTCCAAATGTTCAAGCTCGTGCGCTGCACGACGGCGCCAACGGCTTAAAGGCTCCGACAGACGAGCATTGAACATGACCTATATTAAATCCATCAAATGAATAAATTTTAAAGAATTTTAAAAAGTACTCTCTACTCTTGGGTAAAATACTTTAAAATATAATTTTACTAAAAACTTTTATAAAAACTTTTTTGTCGTACTCAAAAGGTACTTAAATAATTAGAATATTAAATTTCATCAAAATTGGTTAAGTCAAGATTTTTAGGAAAAATTTAAAAAGTTGTTGAATAAAGTAGGTATTAAAATGTTTGTGGGCCGATATACACCAAAAACTAATCAGCGCTTCAATTTGTTAAATTACCCATGTGGAAATTTTGGAACTGTCGGAGATCATTCCGGCCATCTTCCAATGCCGGATTGATATCCGAGAACAATGTCTGTCGGGTATACAAAATGATCAGATCATGCCGACATCAGATTCTATGTTCGCCCGAGACAATAATCGGTTATCCAATAGAGACTGTTTGTCAGTATCGTTCTGACACACATTTCTGATGTCAAACTGATGCTGTTTTCAAGTGTCGTTAGGACAACAAAATGATCAGATCCTGTTTTCTTGTCTCGTTATGTCACATTCTTATTATATCGGACCAGCACTATTTCCCAGTATCGTTTTCGCACACTTATCTGACGTCAAACCGATTAAATTTTTCTGTATCGTTCTGATGCTGCTGTATGATGTTAAATTGACCCTACTTTTCGGTATCGTTCCGAGACAATTCGCCGATGTCGATCCGATAAGTATCTGATACCGGACCTACAATGATTTTCGGTATCATTCCAATACTTTTCTAATATTAATCTTTTTTAATTATTATAAGACAAATGAGGTTAATAAATAGTAAATAAAGAAATAAGGTGTTAAATGTGGTTAATTTCATCTAAACAAAAGCAAAATTAAATAAATAAATAATCAAAAAATTAATATTTTTTTTTAATTAATTTTTTATTAAATAAAAAATCTTACAAAATAAAATAACAAGCAATAAAATATTTTATTAAACAATAAATTAAATTTAAAAAAACTAAAAATTTCTCTAAAAAGTACAAAATAATGTAATAATCATAGAGTCAAAAAGTGTGGGGCGCAGTAGCATGTACTTTTAATTCATTTCGACAAAGTGCCCCAGGCTTATTATGTTTATTACATTATTTTGTACTTTTTAGAAGCGTGTTTTTTTAGTTTTTTTATAATATATTTTATTTTTTATTTTTTTAGTCTTAATTATTTTTATAGAGAATGCAATTTAACAGGAACATGAAATGTTTTTAATTTTATATAATTTCATTTAAATTAAATAAACAATTTTTTGAAGTTATACTTCTTTAGGCGCGTTATGAAAAAATGGTGAGAGTGAAATTTTAAGATGCGCGCGCATCACCGTGACACAAAATTAACAGAATGAAGCTGGCCGCTTTTTTTGAATTTATCATTAAATTTATTTATTTACTTTTAAAATATTAAATAATCAATAATAAATATTTAAAATTAAGAATCTTATAATATTTAGTACAAATTATGTCATATATTTATTATTCTCTCAATTTATATATATATATATATATGTAAGTCGGTGATTAAAAGGACAACTTTAATTGATTGCTAAAACATATAGGTTTTATTTACATTAAATATACAATTGAATAATTAAGTTATTATATACAGGTTATAATCAATTCTTACCTAAAACATATAGAATTGATTAAATGTAGTTTCTTCGGGATGGATGATAAAATATAAAATAAATGTATAAATTACACTTTAACAATATATCTTCAATTAATTTTATTTAGTTACTATTATTAATTATATTAATGTTTTGATTCTCTTAAGCGTGAATTAGATGACAGTTAAGCTTAGAGCAGTGTTGGCAACTTAACTTATTAGCTGTCCCTAGTTAGTGGCACTTAAATATAAAATGGGGTATTTTATATTTATATCTCACCTGCCTGATGACTCTTTTTATTCCCAGAATTAAAAGAGTATGGGATTAATTTGTTTATATGCTATTTATTGCTTCCTAGTTTTTTTTCTCTTCTATTTCATATATCGTATTTGATAACTTCTTCTTCACTCGAAATGAACCTTCTCGTAATTCTTCTAGTTTACTTCTGTTCAATTTATTTCCCTTCGTGACAAAGACTAGGTCTCCTACTTTAATTTCTTTATCTGACCTTCTCTTGTCTATTCTTTTCTTATTTCTCCTAAAGCTCTCTTCTGAGTACGATGCTGCTAGTCTTCTGTCTTCTTCCAAGTTTCTTTTTATCTGCAATTCGTCTGGAACCACTTCAGACTTTTCTCCGTATAGCAGATATGACGGGGAGAACCTCGTAGAAGTGTGCACTGTTTTATTATAATCTTCTGTGCACTTTTGCGCTGACTTCGACCATGGTTCTTTGCATCCCTCCTCGTTTATCTTGCATCTTATTCTATTAACGAGCGTTTGGTTTAGGCGCTCGTTAAGTCCGTTTGATTGTGGATTGTCCACTGCAGTGGAGGTTAGCTTGATATCATGCTTATTTACAAATTCTTTGAATTTTTCTGATTTGAATGCACCGAATTGGTCCACCAGCAATTTCTTGATTCTATTTTCCTTTGCTATAGGCTGTATTAGTTTAATATAGTCTTCCGAACTTTGACGGTTAGCCGTCAGTATCCATGCATATCTAGTAAAATGATCCACTAACAGATGCATGTATTTTTTTGACGATCTGTTACCTCCAAAACCTCCTATTGTGTCCAAAGACATTATTTCAAATGGTTCTGTAGCTGGTCCCAGTTTCGACAAATAGCCTATCGGTCTCATTCTTCTAGATTTATTTCTTATACAAATCTGGCATTTTTTTGCAGTATTCACTAATAATTCTGTCCATGTTTTTAAAGTAATAATATGGTCTTAATTTGAGTATCATTTGTTTATTTCCAATATGTCCATAGAATTTATGTATTTTCTCTATTAATTCTAACCCATTTCTTGAGACACATAAATTCTTTTTTTGTTTTTTATATTTTTAAAATTTATATTCCCTTCCTTTATTATATGTTTTTCTTGATTTATTTCATTTTTTTATTTTGGATTGATCTTCATATATCTCTTCTATCTTTATCATATTTATCAGCCTTAAACAATCTTCTTCATTCTCAAAACTTTCCAATATTGGGTTTCTTGATAGTGCGTCTGCTTCTATATTTTCTGAACCTTTTTTATATATTATTTTAAAATTGTATTGGGATAAATACAAAATCAAATCTCCCAAAGGTTCGTCTGTTCTAGATTTAGATTTGAGATTCAGTAAAGGTTTATGATCCGATGTCACTAAAAATTCTTTACCGATTACATAATATTTCCAAAACCGAATTGCTTCCTTGATTGCCAAGCATTCAAGGTAGATTATTTCTTTCTTCATTTGGCTAGGTGTCAGTTTCTTGGAAAAATATCCCACTGGATGTAGTATACCGTCTTCTTGTGTTTGCTTTATCACCGCCCCTAGTCCTTGACGAGATGCATCTACTTCTATGATGGCATAAATGGCTAAGATCGGTGAAGAACATAAATATTCTTTAATATCATTAAATGCTTTCTCGCATTCATTTGTCCATTCGAATTTTACATCCTTCTTTAATAGTTTATGTAATGGTTCTAGTCTTTGAGTGCAATGATCTATAAATTTCCTGTAAAAATTTATTTTACCAAATATCTGACGCACCATTTTTTTTGTTCTTGGACGTTCAAATTCTTTGATTGCCACCAGATTGTCATTTATAGGATGAACTCTTCCGTCTTCTATTACATGTCCTAAAAATTTTATAGAACGTTTAGCGAAATTGCATTTACTGATTTTCAATTTTACTCCTTCTTTCCCTAAGGCTTCGAACAGTGATTGTAAGTGTTTAACATGTTGATCGAATGACTTTGAAAAGACCAGAATGTCGTCAATATAGTTGACACAAAATTCCTCCAATCCATTTTTCCTAATTATAGATGCTAATGCTCTCTGGAATATGGCGGGAGAATTTTTAAAACCAAATGGTAGCACCATCCATTGATAAAGACCTTTCTGTGTTATAAATGCTGTCTTCTTCCGGTCTTTCAATCTGACAGGTATTGACCAAAAAGCAGAGTTAATATCCACCGCTGTGAACCATGAACAACCGTTTACATTCTCCACGATATCATCCATCCTAGGAAAAGGCTGAGCTTCCGGCACCACTATCTTGTTTAATTCTGTGTAGTCGACTACTAATCGAGTTCTTCTCCCATCTTCTTTTTTATATGCTAGTGTTACTGGAGAAGCGAATGGTGCATATCTCACATGGTTTTTTCTCTTTTTCCTTCTTATAAGTTGATATTTTTTTACTTTTTTGTTCTTTATCCACAATTCTTATTGATTCTTCTCTCTTCTTATACTCATCTCCAAATTTCTATATTCTTCTAAATAAATATCTTGGATACAAAAATTGCCATCCCCGTCCCAATAGAAGGTTTTCATAGCAGGGTTAACCTTTATCGCTATTTTTCTATATCCATTTACGGCAGAAATGGATCTAAAAACACTATTCACTGTCTTCAGTTTTCGTAGTTCACTGTGTACCTTTATGTTTTTAAATTGTTGTGGTATTTCATACCAAATTATCTTTTCTTCTGAGATAACCTCCACTATTTCTTCATCTGCTTTCTTTATGAGATGAAAAAAGATTTTTTCTTGTCCATCAGCCATCTTGATTGAAAAGTTTCCTTTAATCAATTTGTAAGTCGGTGATTAAAAGGACTACTTTAATTGATTCCTAAAACATAGGTTTTATTTACATTAAATATACAATTGAATAATTAAGTTATTATATACAGGTTATAATCAATTCTTACCTAAAACATATAGAATTGATTAAATGTAGTTTCTTCGGGATGGATGATAAAAGATAAAATAAATGTATAAATTACACTTTAACAATATATCTTCAATTAATTTTATTTAGTTACTATTATTAATTATATTAATGTTTTGATTCTCTTAAGCGTGAATTAGATGACAGTTAAGCTTAGAGCAGTGTTGGCAACTTAACTTATTAGCTGTCCCTAGTTAGTGGCGCTTAAATATAAAATGGGGTATTTTATATATATATATATATATATGTATTCTTAAATTATTAATTTACAATTTTTTAAATTTATTATGAATTATTAAATATTAAATTTAGAAAATTATAAACATTTCTATAATAAATAAACAAATTTAATAAAAATTCTTTAACTAAAATAATAAAAAGTGAATACATTGAGCTAAATAATAAAAAGTGAATACATTGAGAAAATAATAAATATTTAAATAATAAAAATGAATAAATTGAAATTCAATTATCTAATTTATTATTAAATTTGTTTTTAAAATATTCAATAACCAATAATAAATATTTAAAATTAAAAATCTTATAATATTTAGTACAAATTATATCATGTATATTTATTATTCTCTAAATTTTATTTTTAATTATATATATATCATAAATATATATTATAAAAATTATTAATTTTTAATATTTATTATTAATTTCTAATATCTAATTCTATACAATAAATCTTATTCATCAATCTAAGATTCTTTAGTTTAGATTTGATGACTATTAATGGTACTATTCAATTTCTATTCCAGTTTTCAAGATGGGTAAAACAAATGCGGAATCCTATAAAAACTATTACAATCGAAAGAAAGCTGCCAAGGAAGCTGAAAAAATTCGGTAAGGTTTGTCAGTAAAAAAAACCAATAAACAAAACAGGAGCTTATTTAAAAAAAAAACATTCGAATAATGAGAGAATATATGTTACACTTAATGTAAGAAAATAAATATTTATTTATTTAATTTTTCAAATTTAAACTGAACTTTATTGACTGTGTTGACAATCCTTTTCCAATTTTATTATTATTTTATTTTAATTAATGATTTGTATGCAATTAAAAACTTATATTTAATGATGCCAAAGAAGTATAACTTCTCACGAGCGTACATAAGTACACGCACCCATTTTTATAGAGAAATGTTTGCGGAATTTAACAGAACACAATATACATTGATACATTCATAGATAATACAGGTGAAGCTAATATTAGACCAATAAATAGAGGGGTTTCAGCTTACATTAATTGCGGGAAAATAATTTTTTTCTGGGATCGTTTGGTATGTCGACGGGTATGACAAATCTAAGTTTGCGACCTCAAAAGTGTGGGGGACAACTTTTAGTGGCAGAAAAACCTCAATATTTTCGAACTTTTTTCAGTTCTAAGGTTATAACTCGAAAAGAGTTCACATTTTGTAATTAAAGAAGACAAAATTTCGCGTCGGTTAAAAAAAAAGAAATGCAAAATTTGTCCAGTAGTTCGATTTTTAATGGGAATCCAAAAAACAGACCCCAGGATCACTTTTGAATATCCCAAAAACTCGCGCTTTTTTCGATTTTTTCCCATTTTGAACATAAGGGAGCACGTTTTCGACAAAGACCACTTTATACATTTTTAAGCTAGATTAAATTTGCTAGCATTGAAACATTGAAGCCGTATTGCCTATCGTGGATAAATTTATTTGACTCTAAGTGTCGTAGAACTTGCTCGTTGATGGCCTTTTCCATGATTTTGGATAAGATAGAAGTGATTGCTACGGGTCGATAGTTTTTTATGTTGGAAGAATCGCCTTTTTTCTTAATTGGTTGGATCCTGGCTAGTTTCCAGGCCTCCGGAAATATTCCGGAGTTATAGGAGAGATTATATAATTTGGATAGTATAGGAGCAAGTTCAGGGGCGCATTTTTTAATGAGAATGGCAGGGATATCGTCGGGGCCAGCAGAAGAGTTGGTCTTTAGATTCCGGATGATCTTTAGAATTGCTGGTATCCTGAAAACAGTATCTGACATTATATTAGTACTGGAGGGGTATGTGGGTGGTTCAAGCACTTTGTCGTCCAGGTTTGAGTTGGACGCGAAATATGAGGCAAAAGCTTCGGCTTTGTCGGAGGCGCCAATGGCTACCGAGTTGTCGGAGAGATTGAGAAGGGGAAATGATGAGTTTGTAAAATTTCTTTTTACATACTTATCAAGAGAACAGAATTGGTTTGAACTGCTGGGGCAAGCTGCTAGCCTGTCAGCTTTTTTCTGAATGAAGGACTTCATCGCGTTATCGATTGTTTTTTTACAGTGGGCGCGGGCTTTTGTGAGGAGAACGCGATTGTACTCTGATGGTTCGAAGTCCAATTATAGAAAGCATGATTTTTTTGTTTGACTGCTTCGGAGCAAGACTTATTGAACCAGGGCTTGGAGTCCTGTTTTCCAATTACCCGTTTGAAAGGGACATATAACTCGATGCCCATTTGAATCACTTCAGAGAATGCAGAGGCACATTCGGTGGCATTTTTGTTTCTGAAGCAGTCATTATTCCATGGGAAAGAGCTGAAGAAGTTACGCATTTCATCCCTGTTGGCTTTAAGAAAAAGCCTTATTTCTCTGGGCTTTGGGCAGGATAGAGCGGGTTTTACTAAGTCGATATGTGATTTTATTTTAATTAAATTGTGGTCTGAGTTACCTAGAGGGGCAGAGATACTAAAAGAGAATTGAGAAGGGGCAGATGACAGAAAGAGGTCGAGGAGATATGGGGTGTCGTTTGTGTTGTCCGGAATCCTAGTTCTAAGCTTACAGGCACTCCCTATCTCCCTGCTTAAATATCTGGTCAAGATAATCCAGCAATTTGTTTTCAAAGAAGCCGCGTGTATTCGAACTGGAATCTGGCAATGAGTGATTGTGCCGGGCTGGCTGACTGGTGGCGCGCTCTGTTGACCAGTTGCCATTTTAATTCACCCCTATGTCAATTGTCAAACGTCTAGTCAACCAATAGAACAAGACAATACATTTAGTATTTTCAATCAAAAATTAATTCCATAAAAAAAAGGTATTAAAAAAACTAACATACAATTAATTTATCATTTATAAATATTTTAATTGTAACATTTCAGGTATTTCAAGTCCAAATGTCACTACTACAAATAACTGTCAGAAAATTTGAAGATTAAAACAACAACTAAAAAAAAGGTTCGTTTTTATATGAATTTCTATTCTATTTATTGCATTTTTACATATAGAAGCTTTTTCTTGTTTATATATATATATATATATATATAATATTTATATAAATATTTGATTTTTATATTGTTGAAGCGAGAGCAGGCTAATGGGTATAATTATCCAAATCAATTGGACAAGGGTGTAGCGTCGCCGGGTCAGAAAATAAATTCGGGGGTAGTTAATTTCCGGAGTGGGCTTAGCTACCCACCGATGGGTATGGATATACTCCTAGGAGTAGGAGACATGACCTTCCTGATCCCCAGATTGCTTTTTTATCCGAGTATTATTTTCATTAAATTTTTAATGAACGTTTTATTTATATCCTATAAAATTTCGAGGTTTACCTCAACATTTCTGAAAGAGGGGGTTAACATCCTAACTCATCCTCTGGGTACGGCCATGACGCCGGGGAGTTGGTCTACACACCCATCAAGTGTTAATCTTCATTATTCTGGCTCCTTTTCTTAATTTACTAACAAACTACATCGATACTGTAGCTAAAAGGGTCAAAGAACCGAAGGAAAAAAAATATTTATATATACATGTTTTGTTCTTTAAGGTAGTTCTTTCACAAATGCAAAAATTCAAGAAGTCTTTGAAACTTGGAATATAAGTCATTAAAAGCATAATACACATACTGTTAAAATTTGAAGACGATTTACCACATCAAACATGAAATAATTGCAATTAAAAATGACATTTTTTACATAGGGTAGATAGGGAAAGGGTAGGGATATGATCATTATTTTATTTTTTTTAATTGAAGGACTTTCACCATCTTGATGAAAAACTAATATTTGTTGGAATAATGTATTCGGAGTAACTTAAAAAAAATAGAAATGATTTACCACTTAGTTTTGATAAAAAATAAAAAAAAACATATTTGGGCGATTATTTTTAGTGAAGGGGATATAAGCACAATGGCTTAGAAACGATCCGGCAAGTATGTGTGTATCCATATAGAGATTTCGTAGTGTGAGTGGTACAGTCACGTTAAAAAACATAACCTAACATTTTATTTCCGTTCATATTTATAGAGTGGTTACGAGGCTAAAACTTTTTGTGTGGATTGTCGCGAAAGAACCTCCTTAATAGTTGCCAATGGGGCTCAAAACTATTCTTTAAAAATTTTGAGCCAAAATTCAAATGTCTTGAGGTTGCACATTTTATTTAAAGTTTCAACCATATTGTGTACAGTAGGGTGGAGTGAAATAGCAAGATTTTAATTTTTTTTTTTCAAATTTTATTTCTCCTGATATTACAAGTTGTAAATGAACATAACAAAAGTCGTCTTGAGGTTGCACAATTCATTTGAAGAACTGTTGTTTACACAGGAGGTTTTTAACGGATTATATTGGTGTTTCACAAAGAGGAAATAAAAATTTAAAAAATTAAAAATCTCCTTTAATTATACGAATATGAATTTAGGTCATTTATCAAAGATTTTAATAGATATGTTTATACTGATGGATAGAACATGTCCACGTCGAGTCGAACAGATTCAGGTGCAACTAGTCCAGACCCTTGAGACCATCACCTCCAAACATGCAACATATAACGAAAGACAAAAATTTTCACTCCATTCAATTCGATTGGAATAGTAAAAATGACTGCTTAACTGAAATAATGATTCAGCATCGGACCAATGCAGAGGCGATTGGAGGTGATCGTCTCAAGGGTCTGGACTAGTTGCCCGGAAGGCGTACTAGTGCTTGGGTTCGACTCCCGAGGGGACATGACCCTCCTACATGCAATATAAACATATCTATTAAAATCTTTGATAAATGACCTAAATTCATGTTCGTAAATTTAGTTGATTTCATATCACAAGTTGATTTTGAGAAAAAATTCAATCTTTCTTTCTCAAATAGATACTCATTTCATTACAAACAGGAGGAGGTTAACAAATATCATATTAAGTCTTTTGTTAACCTCATCCTGATGAAGTGCTCGTAACCCGAAATATGTATAGAGAAAAATAAAAAATCTCCAAAATATAATTAAAGAAATTTTTAACTTTTTTAATTTTTATTTCCTCTTTGTGAAACACCACTATAACCCGTTAAAAACTCCTGTATGTTTAATATGTTTCACTATAAACCAACACCGCTTTCCCTAAATGTTAACTGTTGTTTAGACTCGAATTTCGGAATTTCCTTCCTGGACTGAATCTGGGTTCTAATAAAACCATCCCTGGTTTCCTGGCCACAAACAGTTGCTGAAGCTTCAGTAACTATAGTTTGATATGTCTTTTAAAGGCCTGTGAATGGCAAGGAAACTTGGCGATATTCATTTTGATGATTTCATGCAAGTTTGATTCGGACAGGAGTAGAGTGGCTGCCGGCTCATGAATCATAGCGTCATCCCAATTAATCATGCTGTAATATTCCTGTGAAGAGGAATTTAATTTGGGAATGTGAAACGGGCGTATACCACTGCTCCGAATGAATCTTTTAGCCGAGTTCGTCATGAGAGTTTACGCCCCTTCTTGGTTCGAAATTAAAAATCTCCCAAAAGCCACTCATGGTGCCCGACATCTACATGGAATTATCACAAAGAGCTCTCTTACCAGAAAAATACAAAAAGATGCTATCCAGAGAAAGGCGTACTTTGCGCACTTGGAACACTTAATACTAGCCATTTTGCAGGATGAAAGGCAACATATTCGTGAACTCGGACTTCGACGGATAATTAAGGCTAAAAGATTCATTCGGACCAGTGGTATACGCCCGTTTCACATTCCCAAATTAAAATTTTCTTCACAGGAATATTACAGCATGATTAATTGGTAACACGCTATCATTCATGAGCCTGCACCCACTCTATTGCTGTCCGAATGCATGAAATCATCAAAACTGGCTTCAAAATTAATATCGCCAAGTTTCCTTGTCATTCACAGGTCGTTGAAAGACATATTAAACTATAGTTACTGAAGCTTCAGCAACTGTTTGTGGCCAGGTAACCAGAGATGGTTTTATTAGAACCCAGATTCAGTCCAGGAAGGAAATTCCCAAATTCGAGTTCAAACAACAGTTTTACCTAGGGAAAGTGGTGTATGTTTTAGGTGAAACATGATATTAATTAATAAAGTAAAGGAGTGGTTTACTAGCGAATGAAATAAAACTCAAAAGAGGTTTATACAAACTCAATATATTCGATTATTAGTCCATCATCAGGAGTTTACAGATTAAAAACTTAGTTTACTCCTGATGATGGACTAATAATCCGAAATATATTTAGTTTGTATAAACCTCTTTGAGTTTTATTTCATTCACTGTGAAACTACACTCACTTTGCTTTATTAATTAAACAACAGTCTTCAAGTGAATTGTGCAACCTCAAGACGACTTTTGAAAAATCCAAGATTTTGTAATATTGTTTGTTATGTTCATTTACAACTATTGTAATATCAGGAGAAATAAAATTTGAAAAAAAAAAAAATTAAAATCTTGCTTTTTCACTCTACCCTACTATACACAATATGGTTGAAACTTTAAATAAAATGTGCAACCTCAAGACATTTGAATTTCGGCTCAAAATTTTTAGAGAATAGTTTTGAGCCCCATAGCCAACTATTAAGATTTCAGGCATATCAAAATTCAAAAATTTTTGTTTTTCACTCCACCCTATTGCCCACCCAGTTCACTCAGTTCCTCTGGGGAAATTCGTTCATCTTGTCAGTCGATTCCTCAATTTTCTTTTATCTATTATAATTAAAAGTGCAGTAAACATTTTTAGTTATATTATTAGTTTTTAGTAATGAAGCTGTTAAAGCTTTTATTTTTGTGATTAATTTGATTAAAGTTTGAATTTTTATTTAAATCACACATGTTTAATTATAATTATTTATATTAATGATATTGTATTATTTGTTTTCAATAAATAATTATAATTAATCATGTGTGAATTAAATAAAAATTCAAACTTATTAGTTTTTCCTCGGAGATGGACTGGTAGATATAAAAAAGGATTTAATGGAAGGCAGTTCAGAAATAAATAAAAAGATGATTCCCAATAAAAGAGTATTTATTGAAAGTTTTCTTTTTACAGCTTTTGAACCGACGTTTCGGGGGATCTTCCTTCCTTCTCCAGGCTTCGAAGGTTTAATGAAGGAAGAATGTAATAATTTCCTTGTCTCCTTTTTCAGTTCTCGTTGATGTTTGAACCCTGAAGAAGGAGGGAAGATCCTCCGATACGTCGGTTCAAAAGCTGTAAAAAGAAACCTTTCCAACAAATACTCTTTTAACCGAATGTTTTCTACATTTGATTCAATCGCGAATCTAATGTAGGGAATTTTTGTCAAATATTGAGTGAAAATAATATTTGAACTTATATATTTCTAACTTGAAATAATGATATTAAATAAATTTTATAATTTTTCTCATTAATATATCAAAGAATAATTGATACATCAACGAGAATTATTTTGACCGCGCTGATTTGAAAAAGATTCGTTGACGTATCAATTATTCTTTGATATATTGGATTGGCAACTAAGTAATTGCGGATTTTGTTTAGAAAATCAAAGACAATTCTTTCATGGAACTAAATAACTTTATTCTGTAATGTGTTGCCCATTTTGATCAATGACCTTTTGCCATCTTTCAGGCAGCATCATAATCCCACGTTCATAAACCTTCTGGTTTTTATTAGCAAAAAACTGAATCAGGTACAATTTGACATCATCATCATTATTGAAATTTTTACCATTCAAGGAGTTTTGTAAAGATCGAAATAAAAAGTAATCAGATGGTGCAAGGTCAGGACTATATGGTGGATGTGGCAAAACATCCCAACCAAGCTCCAATAATTTTTGCCTAGTGACCAAAGATGTGTGTGGTCTTGCATTGTCATGATGGAATACAACACTTTTCGATTTGTCAATTCGGCCCGCTTTTCTTCAACTTCATTGTTTAATTTCGTTAGTTGTTCAATGTAGACAACAGAATTGATCGTTCGGTTGGGTGCTAAGAGTTCAAAGTAGACAATTCCTTTGTAATCCCACCAAACTGATAACAAAACCTTCTTTTGATGAATACCAGATTTTGATGTTGTTTGAGCTGGTTTACCTGGCCTGCTCCACGATCTTTTCCGCTTGATATTGTTGTAAACAACCCATTTTTCATCGCCAGTTATCAGTCGTTTTAAAAATGGATCATTTTCATTACGTTTCTTTAGCAAATCGCAGATGTTAATGCGTTGCGTTAAATGCGTTTCTTTCAGTTCGTGAGGAACCCATGTATCGAGTTTTTGAACATAGCCAAGTTGTTTTAAGTGATTTTCAATGCATGTATGTGATACATGAAGCTTCTCTGCAATCTCACGTGTTGTACTGTGACTATCCGAATCGATTGTTGCTTTGATTAGGTCGTCATCAACTTCAACTGGGCGTCCAGAGCGTTTTTCATCTTTGAGTGAAAAATCACCAGAACGAAATTTGGCAAACCAATTTTAACACTGCCGTTCTTTTAAGGCTTCGTCGCCATAAACAGCACATAACTTTTTGTGAGCTTGCGATGCGTTTTTCCCTTTGCGGAAATAAAAAAGCAAAATATGACGAAAATGTTCCTTTTGATTTTCCATTTTTCAACGAACGCCAAACGAAAACTACGCAACCGATCAAAAAACTTTTTTTTCTGATTGACAGTTGAATTGCCAACTATCAAATAACAAAATGTGTTTTACATTTGGACTACGCCAGCAAACCTAAAAATTCAACTGAAGCCATCTATGAGTGAAATCCGCAATTACTTAGTTGCCAACCTTATATTAATGAGAAAAATTATAAAATTTATTTAATATCATTATTTCAAGTTAGAAATATATAATTTCAAATATTATTTTCACTCAATATTTGACAAAAATTCCCTACATTAGATTCGCGATTGAATCAAATGTAGAAAACATTCGGTTAATTAATGGCAAGCATCTAACATACATGCTAATAGATCTAGCGCTCTGGACTGGGAGATCGAATATATAACATCTGAGATTTCAAATTCACTTGGTGATCCATCCGAATGTCTAGCGGGCTATACGCGAAATGACGTTGGATTGTAGCTAAGTGGACCACATCTTTTTCTCTCTTGGTCCAGACTTAATACTCCGCAGACTCCAATAGCGTAATCCGCAGTAGTCTCGCGAGATAAAAATATCTTTTTCAAATCAGCGCGGTCAAAATAATTCTCGTTGACGTATCAATTATTCTTTGATATATTAATGAGAAAAATTATAAAATTTATTAAATACTTTTTTATTGGGAATCATCTTTTTTGTTAAAGGGAGAATGGTGTGGGTTCTTGGTGAAACATTTTAAATAAAGTAAAGAAAATTTTGAAATTTTTTTTGCAACTTTTTAACATTTAAAATATAAAATACTACAAAAATAAACGATCGGATGCTTGTTTAGCACGACTCTATACTTATATATTTCGGAGTATCCTTTATGAACTCCTGAAGATGGGCTTATACCCCGAAATATATATAGAGTTGTGCTAAACAAGCATCTGATCTTTTATTTTTGTGAAACCTACCTAGTATTTTATATTTTAAATTTTAAAAAGTTTCAAAATTTTTTAAAAAATTTACTTTACTTTAATCATCTTTTTATTTATTCCTGAACTGCCTTCCATTAAAGCCTCAGTTTTTTAGTTGTTTTTTTTTTAATTAACACGTTAAGAATTATACTTTCGCCCTTTCTCTTCCCTCTTCATTAGCGTAACTAGGAATTTTGAGTCTCTGGCAAATTTTAATAACGAAGGAGCCTCTAGCTCTGTAGCATATGAAAATTAATTTGAGCTCGCCAACAAAAAATTCTCATAAATGGTTATCCTCCCCTTAATGACGTTCCCTAATATAACTCAGATGCAATTCGCTCTTTCCCCTACTCTCACATTCGCAGAAAGGCAAAAATATTTTCACTGCGTCGTTTCTCGGATCTGGCAACATTGAATTCTTACGGACACTAAAAGACAAATAATATAAAAAAAAAACACTTCATGAAACAGCTTAATGCGAAATTCCAGATGTGAACAGTATAGTTAGGTTGAGACAATTAGCTAAAAATCTCAAATGCACCAGCTGCAGAAGTTTTTTAGATATGGAAAAATTGAGTGATTTTATGCCACGTTGCCAAGTCGCCATCACTCACTTACAATGCCATGAGAAAAAAAAATGAAAACCATCAAAAGTACCTAACTTTTAACATTTTTTATACAAAACGAATGTCGCTTGACACAATTAATTTAACAGAAAAATATTTGTTATATCTTCAGTTAATGATTCTCAGTTTTTCAAAATAATTTCAAGAAAATTACTATTGTTATTTAATGAAACAGTCGCTTTACCATCAATCGGGATAGGGTTCGCGTGTTAAATATGCAAATTTCAATGGTCAATATTTACAAATTTAGTGTCGTAAGGCTATTGAAAAAAATTTCTTCGTATAAAGGACACTTATAAATATGTGTATTCAAAGTTTTAAAAGGATTTCAAGAAAATCAATTGATTAGGGAACGTCCTTAATGCAAATAAACATATATATAAGTACATAACGAGTACATATATTTATTTATAATTTGTTTTTTAGAGATTATAGTTTCGAAGGTTGTACCTTCATAATCAATTTTTTTATATATAAAATTTTATCTGTTATTTCTCATGTGCTCAAATCTCAAATACCCGTTCGTTTATTAAGTGACCCGCTTACTTTTACGACAAAACGAATTTACCTACATCCAATCGGGTATTTGAACCCATAGGAAATAACAGATAAAATATTTCCAATTAAAAAGAATGTTGATGATGATCAAACCTTTGAATCTATAGTCTCTAACAAATAAATTATAAATATCTACATTAAAAAAATACAAATCTTTATAAAACAATCTCGGGACGTTTATTTTGAAACTAGACGTTTCGCGAGAATTTCTCCATCGATAGACATTTTTGTTAAAAATTGAAAAAAGAAAAAGTTGTTTTCTCTAATGTTTGGAAAACAGATATTTTTTAGGGTTGTTTTCGAAACATTAGCGAAAACAACTTTTTTTTTCTTTTTTCAGTTTTTAAAAAAATTTCTATCGATAAAGGGAGAATTTCTCCCGAAACGTCTAGTTTCAAAATAAACGTTCCGAGATTAATAAGTTGTTGTAGGGAAATAAGGACAATAGCTTATGCAAGTATTTTTTATTTTATGCCAACGTTTCGTCACTTTGTTGACTTCCTCAGGGTTCCGAGATTGTTTTATAAAGATTTGTATTTTTTTTTATTATATTAAACAATCATAATTAATTTTTCTTTTCAATATATCTACATATTTATAGGCGTTATATACCGGGTGGGTTTCTATCTTGAGACAGTCTTATAACTCAAAAACAGTGCATTATATGAAAAAGTTTTAATAAAAGTTTATTTATATCGAGGGGAAACTAAAGTACACTCATTGTTTGTCGTCTTAGAACAAGCTTTCATGGGTATTTCAAGGTCAAGTTATGTTTTTAAATAGAACCCTATATTTTTCTTTATTTTGTTTATTTGATGTCGTATAAAAAAAATAGTTCTTATGAAAGTTGTTCAGTTTTTTTTGTAGATTAAGTAGACGTATAGAAAAATATAGGTTTCTATTTAAAAACAGAACTTGACATTGAAATACCCTTGAAAGCTTGTTCTAGGTCGACAAACAATAGCGTAGTTTAGTTTCCCCTTCAATATAAACAAACTTTTATTTGAAACTTTTTTCCATATAATACACTGTTTTTGAGTTATAAGACTGTCTCAAGATAAAAAACTCACCCGGTATATCTATATGTTTATTTGCATCAATCAGAGGACAACCTCTTTGATTTCTCTTTATGAATCAACAACTCCGCTACTCTCTGCAAAACAAAATTTTTACAATTAAAAAATTATCAATTAGCGTTAAGTTTTTAAGAATTACTTTGCGTCTGGGGGGGGGGGTATGCTTTCTCTGACCATGCCTATACTCCGCTGATCGAGATGAAACTTTTTCCGATATATTACATCCCTAGTGATAAAGATAAAAGTAAATAAATATTTTTGGAGATATTAATTTACTATGAGTTAGGTTTTCTAGGTCACTTAATCAAAAAATAAAAAAATAAAAGATGTAAATTTTTTTAATATATATATTTCGGGCTATCAACCCATAACCGGTCAGTTATTTTCTGTAATTCTTGAAGATGGCTTGATAGCCCGAAATATATACATTGAAAAAATTTACCTCTTTTATTTTTTTAATTTTTAACGTGAAACAAGTGACCTAGAAAACCTAACTCATAGTAAATTAATATCTCATAAAATATCTATTTACTTTTATCTTTATTAAAGATGTTTCACCTTGCAACAACACCACAATCTCTATTAATTCTCCCTAGTGAAATAGGCATGTATCGTCACTCTTTATTAAAAAGCTGAAAAATATGGATAGTAAGTAAAGAAATAGGGGCTAACAAAAATGTATTATTTCTCAAATTCATTTTTTTGATCATCTTTTGATTTTTTTTATTCGATTATAAGAAAACGATTTCTAAAGAATTCACATAATATAAAAGACTAGTGTATTCGTCCAAAAATGTTTTCATACGACCCACTGTATACACACCACTAATTGAGATCATTTTCGGATTGCAACGAGATCTTCACTTGCACATAGGAGCAAGTGCATAGCCCCCTTATTATGGAATATGTATGGCTTTTTTATGAAGTGAAATAATAAAAAATTTGCCATGCAGGGTCCGGGCCCCAAGGGTCCGTCTGGGCACCCCCCCCCCCTTTCAGATGCTATGATCAAGTGGCTTATAATAATTCATCCACAGATACCTTCAACTACTACCCAGCCCATAAAATCCCCTCTTCTTCTTCTTTTCATGATGGAGAGGCCAACCCAGGGCTTTAGGTGATGCACCTTTTTGGTGTATCTTCTTCTCACATCAATATCATTAAAAAAAAAAATGGAGAAATTCTTGATTAGAGTGAATGAAGAAGGATGTAATTAAACATTTGCTTATTTCCACTAATCTTATTTTAATTAAGTCTTTATAATTGTTTTAATTTAAAAGTTTTGATTTTGCCGACAGTAGCAGAGTTGTTGATTCATAAAGAGAAAGAAAGAGGTTGTTCTCTCCTTGATGAAAATAAACACACACACATATATATCAAATATATATATGTATATATATATATATTATTTATTATTTCTCACTGGCTTATCGGCTGAGTAAGAGCAAACAAATGTTCAATATCCACCCGATATATATATATATATATATATATATATATATATATATATATATATATATATATATACATAGTATATTTGATACTAGCTTCAAGGCCTGGCTTCGGCGGGCCTTTTGCTAGACCCTCTTGCTAGCCCCGCTTGGACCCTCACGTGGCTGTTTTATTGATGTTTTATACACGTGTAAAGAAACTTTCATATATCAACTCTTGTGAATCAATTGTAATAGATTAATAAAGTAAAGGGTGTGTAGTTTCACAGTGAAACTACACACCCTTTACTTTATTAATTAATATCATGTTTCACCTAAAACCTACACCACTTTCTCTAAGTAAAAAAAAAATGTAATAGATTGATGAAGAGGACAAAGTATATCTCTTTATGAATGAATTTAAAAAATATATTTTTTCAGCAGAAGGCAATATTTTATTGTCCCCTTCTGCTACTCAATTATTCGGCAAAAAGAAACCTTTCAACTTAAATTAAAATAAAGTTTTTGTCTTGTAAAAATTCAATAAATAAGGTAAAAATCGTCATTTGGGGAGAATTATCCAATTAAAAAATTAAAAATAATAAACTTTTAAAGTTTATTATTAGATTATAGAAAATTTAGGTTTAATTAGGCTCAAAATAGGTTTTTAATAATTTTAATAGGCTGAAATTTCCTAGATTTCAAAACACTATAACAATGGGTTTTCAAATGATTTTGTTTTCTTTAAAGAATTCTACGGTCTAATTGAATTTTGGTTTTAATCTTTAAAATATATTTTTAAAGAAATTCCAAAAGCTAATTAATTCCTTTCAGTTAGTTTAGTTAGTATAGTTTCAATAATCCTTTATAATTAACTTTGAAATAAATAAATAATATTGAAATGAATGAATGAGCTCGAATACAAAAGCCAAAAGGCTTAGTTCTTTTGAAATGGCTGAGGGTCTTAAATACAATAGAAAAAAGATTAGGTGAGATTCCCAAGGATATTTTTAAGAAAAATGATTTTTAAATAACATATTTTATTTTAAACTAGCTGTGAGGCCCGCCGAAGCGCGGCCTGCTGTGTAGGGGCTTCGCCCCCGGACCCCCCTCGCGGCTTGTTTATTGATGTTTTATTAGTACTGTTATTCTAGAATAAAGTCTTGAATAGATATAATTGAAGATTCTATTTTACTGGCCCGTAATTTTAAAATTATATATGTATACTATATACCTATACATGTATATTGTTCTATTATGATTGTTGCTAAATTAGCTGGGGGAGGGGGGGAGCGCAAAAATATTCCATGCTTGTATAGTAAAATTTTCTCTTAGTCCGGCCCTGTTTGTATATTAAACTTATATGTATACTATATACCTATACATGTATATTGTTCTATTATGATTGTTGATAAATTTGCTGGGGGGGGGGGGGGCGCAAAAATATTTCACGCTTGTAGTAAAATTTTCTCTTAGTCCGGCCCTGTTTATACCTTTAACTTATATGTATACTATATATCTATACATGTATAACGTGTGTCATTTTTTTATGAGTAATCTCTATATAAATATTTTCAAACTTGAAAAAAAAGAAAATGAAAATTTTTTATGTCTATTATCAAAAAAAAAAAAAAAATATTCCTTTGTGAATAGGGGCTCTTTGTTTGTCGGCTTGACCATTTTAATCTTTTTCATTATTTCATGACCCTTTTAGAGCTTTGAATCAAATTTATGGCCTTTGAATAAAAATGAAATATGAAATTAATTTTAAATTGATGAAACTATATCATTATCATCCGATAGAGTGTGATAAATATGTGTTCAAAATTTCATCTCAATCGGATAAACGGTGTCGAAGTTAATTGGAAACAACCAACATAGATTGATTTTTATATATATAGATTAAATATTTTTCATCTATATATATAATCAAAAGCTTGGCTGAAACTTTTTTATTTTTTTCGACCCTATTAAAGACGGTTTTCAGAATTTTTTTCAAATTTTTTCACCCAACCCAAAAGAAGTTAGGAATTTTTGAAAAAAATAGCTTTTTTTAAATAACCATAACTTTTTCAAAAATCTAGTTATCATGACGATTTTTTTTTAAATTTTTGGTTTTAAATGTACTTTAAAAAAAATAGATAGTTTTTTTAAATCTTTGTTGCAGTATTAAATTCTTCTTCAACGATAATGTGGTTAGAACTATTGAGATTGAATGACACTCAAATATTTTAAAAACAGGGCCCCCAACACTTGTTTTTTTTGCTAGTTTAGTTCTTTTATTGTTTGGCAAGCTGTTGGCTAACCTGATTTTTTTTTAGTTTTACCTGAATTTTCCAATTTTCCGGGCAACTTTTCCATTTTTTTTTTTTACATATTAACCTGAATTGGACTATTATGAACATAAAAAAAAATAAAAAAATTAGCTAAATCGGTCCAGGCATTTGAGAGATCTGCGCTTACAAAGAAACAGAAATTCATTTTTATTATATAGATATATGTGTGTATGTTTATTTGCATCAAGCAGGGGACTTGCAGCACCTCTTCATTGGTGGATAATGTAAAATTAGTAATGGCGAGTTTTAGTGGATGTAAAAGGCCTTTAATTGACATTTACAAATGTTGAATAAAAATTACAACTTTCTCACCTACTAGCTTCATTTGGTGAGCTAATAGTAGGTGAGGTCCTTGTAATTATTATTCAACACTTGTTGGAGAAGCCAATTGAGAAAATTGTAAAAAAATAAAAAATAAAAATAAAAATTTCATTAACTAAGACTCCGTAGGTATTCAATTAACTCCTCCAAATAATTTGAGTGGTTATAATAAAAAGAGAAAGTGATAATATCCAATTTGATTCACAATTTAATTCTGCATGCATGAGATAAGGTTAAAATATATTAAACAAATTATATAAGTGAAAGAGTGAAATAAATGCAAAAAAAAATAATGAGAATAATAGTTTTAATCTTAATTAATAAATAAAATAAAATAAATCAATCATGCATATGAACAATGTACCTAATTAGATAAAAAAAAATAATGAATAATTAATTAAATCAGTAACAAAATTAATAGGAGTAATTACATTCTTAAAGAGATGTATTCAAATTCGTAAAATGATGAGATTTCAATCTTTTTAAAAATAAATAAAATTAAGTTAAATATGATAAGAATCTAGAGTAAAATTAATCCAATAAATTAATTAGTATAAGAATCAATGCCTTTGCATATAAGCTTAATATTAAGTTACAATTAATGATGCTGTTTAAAAATATAAAAATCTTACAAATTGCAAAAGGCTTGTTATTAGAGGAAATATTTAGTTAAGCAGTAAATGAATTAGTTATAAATACTATAGGTTGAGATGCGTTTGTTCAGAGCGATGAATCTGGTAGGCAATATTCGCAAACAATCCCCCGATTGAATCGAATTCCACTGGATGTGTGTTCCAAGCGAGGATAAGAAACCCAAAAAAGATCCAAAATGTTTCTGTTGTGTTGAGCCAATCAAACGATTGCAGCCCGGAAATTTCTCCACTGAGAAAAGGAAATATTAAACCCAATTGGTTTAATATCAATGATAAATGATCTTCTGAGGGAGCTAATAGAGATTCAACTAAATCACAGTTAGCGTTAGTAAGAGCAATGTGTACAGGGAGAAGGTTGAAGCAAGAATGCGAATAAAAAAAGTTTTTTTTTTCTAATTAATTATTAATGATGGAAAATAAATTTTAATTGGCATTGTTTCAGGTCCCATGATTAATGTCATGGAGATAGTAATTAAGAGTCGAACTGATAATTACCTAGAGTACCTTCGCCATTTTCATAGAAGCGCTTTTGGCGCAACTACTTGTAAATATCAATTAAAGACCTTTTACACCCACTAAAACTCGCCATTATTAATTTTACAGTATCTACTGATGAAGCCCTTTAAATATTTTTGCAACTAAAAACACTTAATTAAAATGAAATGAAATTTTAATTTTCCTCATTAATATATCAAAGAATAATTGATACGTCAACGAGAATTATTTTGACCGCGCTGATTTGATTCTTTGATATATTAATGAGGAAAATTAAAATTTATTTAATATCATTATTTCAAGTTAGAAATATATAAGTTCAAATATTATTTTCACTCAATATTTGACAAAAATTCCCTACATTAGATTCGCGATTGAATCAAATGTAGAAAACCTTCAGTTAAAATGAAATTATTGGAAATAAGCAAATTTTTAATTGCAACCATCATTCTAATTTAAAACATCCAGTAGGCACTAAGCAAGATAAAATTACATTGAAATTACTTATCTTAACAAATGTAATAATAAAACTTGAGCATGATGCGAGGTAGTTTTTTTTGTGAAACCTACCTCGCATCTTGCCCAAGTTTTATTATTATATTAAAATGTTTCACCTAGAACCAACACCTAACTCCTTAAAAGTTATAACTTAACAAAGGTTTTTATTTAAATAACATCAATAAGAAATTTTACTTGGAAATATTTGGAATTACTTGGAAATATTTGAAAGTAGTTGGAAATATTTGGAAGTACTTGGAAATATTTGAAAGTAGTTGAAATATTTGAAAGTACTTGGAAATATTTGGAAGTACTTGGAAATATTTGGAAGTACTTGGAAATATTTGGAATTACTTGGAAATATTTGGAAGTACAAGTGGAAGTAGGTGTACAGCATATTAGGTCGCGGTTCAACCCTTGTCTTTCCCTATATTCTCCTTCACTTATAATTCACTTAAAATTGTAAATAAATTATAAAATTAAAAACATAAAATATTTGCAATTATCCTCAATGTCCTCGCATTTTTTTTCCTCAATTGTAATCAATAATTAAACTTTTTATATTACTATTTAAATAGAATATAACATTTTTAAAATCTATTACTTTGAAGATTAAAAAGTTTTTGGAGTTTTCAAACCACTCATAAATAAAAATCATTTTCTATAGCAAGATACTGACTGAGGATTTGCCTCGCGAGGCCAGCCCTTTGAGGCAAATGCCTGGTCGGTCAGTACGTGCCTCGCCCAAGGCAAAAGTGCCCGTTGCCTCGTCTGAGGCTGCCTCGGCCTGATCCATCGGTTGTCGGTTTATGTGAATGCTCAAAGGCGCCTCGGGTCGTTTCCTGTTTTCACTCAGGACGATTCTGCGGCAAACGCCCGTGGCAGCCTCGCGAGGCTGCTCTCTCAGTCAGTATCCGGCTTATGAAGTATGGATTTAAAAAATTAGCAAGTTATAGTTTATCCTCTTTTAAAGTTTTTCTCATTGATAAAATTATCAAAGAATCGGGCATATATGAAACTCAGATATTTATTGAATTTTCCTACGAAATTATCAAAAATTACAAATCGAGGGGTGAACCGCGATCTAATATCGTGTACACCTACTTCCACTTCCATTTCCAAGTAGAAGACAATAGATGAAGGGGCATTATCTAATGAACTCCAAAATAATTCCAAAGACGGTGTTGACCTAATTCCAATCGCCGTTCACCCCTCGTGGAAAACCCACATCCAGAAGTGTGTGTCTTCGATTCCGACCTCAATCCTGAAATGTTTTCTTTTTTTCCACGATCGAGGGTCATCCTGACTTTTAGATGTTGCACATTCTTGCACCATTATCATAAAAAAATATTTGTAGACAGGTTATTTAAGTGAATAATATATTATTTATTTATTTTATTTTATTTTAAGTTTTGTTCAATTTATTTTTGTAATGTTCCTATATTAAGTTCAGAGAAGGAACATTTCATCACAGGAATTGACCTATGAAATACTTCAGAGTAGGATCAACTCCTTAATTTTATTTGATTTATTGTACCAGTGATTAAGAAAGTTGTCCAAGTCGAAAAATATTTTATTTTGCTACCATTTAAATTCAATAATGGGAAGTCAGTTTTGCAAAATCTCATAAATTTGACTCTTGAGATTTGTAGTTGTGTCTTTATATACAGAATTTATATCTTGTTTATTTTGTAGAACTTTAAATATCTCGTAACCACTAATAAATGACTTGGGCCACTTTCCTAATTACTAACTCACATATATATATATATATATTAGAATTTTAGTTTTTAGTTATAATTATATATAATCCTGTTTGTGTAAATTTTGTTTTATATTTCTTTTTTACCTCGAACTTAAAAAAATCAATAAAAGGTTCATTTGTTTGACTATTTATTACCTCATCACGTGATAACATTTGAAAGTCATTTATAAAGAAAGATCAATGAGTTTGTCCTCTGCTTGATGCAAATAAACACACACATATATATCGTCGGCTTAGGGCCAGTTGTATGTCGGTTGGTAAACTCTTTTTAAACGTTGACAAAGGGTAAAACCTTAAAATTCACCTTGTGCCGGGTGGGATGGCCAATCAGATGACAGGCACTTGCATCTGATTGGCCATCCCACCCGGCACAATGTGAATTTTAAGGTTTTACCCTTTGTCAACGTTTAAAAAGAGTTTACCAACCGACATACAACTGGTCCTTAGAGTGTAAACCTGCTAATTCCATTTTTTATCATATATGACATATTAATACCGTTCGAAAGAAAAAGACATGCAGCATCATCCAAGTAAAACTGCTACTTAAAATTACGATCGTAAGTTGTAGAAAAAAATGTGAAAAAAGTTTTTCCATGACAACAATATTAAATTTTGTTTGTTTTTTCTCTGTCCTGTAAAATTTCCTTGTTGTGAGTTAACAGGTTTACTCTCTAAGGCGACGATATATATCTTTAATATATATAAAAAGAGAAGGTGATGTTTCATCATTCATTCATGCATCTATCAACACACAGCCTAAACCGCTTGACCTAGAAATATGAAATTTGGAGTGTATATTCTTTCAAAGATTTATGGGTGTGCTAAGAAGGGATTTTTTTAAATTCGAACCCTAAAGGGGAGAAAGGGGGGAAGGTTTTTTATTTTTCTGAAATTTGACCTTTGAAATGATAAATGGGGGATTTTTGATTTTATGGTCTAAAACACAACAGGCTTAATATCTTTCTTGCCCTTGGACCAAACTCAACCAAATTTTGTATACATAGCCACTAGAAGGCTAGAAATGTAAAAACTAAACACCAAAAATGGAGGGAGGGGGTCAAAAAATGAAAATTCTTGCCTTGGACCAAACTCAACCAAATTTTTTATACCTACATAATCTGATGGCCACTAGGGAGCTAGAAATGCAAAAACTGGGTGCGTGGGTGGAGTGCAGGTTGGGTGCCTATGGGGTGGGGTTCAGGGGGTCTAGCCCCCTGGCTAGCAAGAGGTCCGCCGAAGGGGGGCGTCGCATTTAGTATATATATATTAATTTATTTGCTAGAGACTATACTTTCGAAGGTTTGCCCTTCGTCATCAGCCTAAAACTATTTTATCTGTTATTTCACATGGGTAATACCCGATTGGATATATAGAAAAATTCGCTAATCGTTTGATATGTGACCAGCTTGGTATTACAACAAAATGAATTTATCCAATCGGGTATTTGAACCCTTGAGAAATAACAGATCAAACATTTCTAATTAAAAAAACTAATGATGAAGGTCCAATATTGCTTGCATCTCCAAGTATTCCCTTACTACCTTATTATAATTACCAGCTGCGAAGGCGCCTTCGGCGGGCATCTTGCTGTCCAAAACGCTTTTTGAATTTTTTACCCTAAACATTCGTCGCTTTTAAAATAATAATTTAAATTTTCTAATTTTAATAAATTTTACATAAACTATTTGTGGGTTTTAAAAAGATTAAATTTAAATTTCTAGATAAATTACCATAAATATATAATTATATTCTAGGGCTACTACTTAAATAAAATTGTTATTTGGTAAACTGTTTGTGGGTTTTAAAAATATTAAATTTAAATTATACAATTAAATATCCCAGCGCCTCCCAATCGATCGCAGACCTCAAAGGTCGAAAATAATTTTCTCTTCACCAGGGGCACGACCACAACGAGGCCGTGTAAATACAATTATATACAAAGTTACATTTAGGGAACGAAGAAAAGATTATTTTTATTATAGACAAAAGGATCAGCCGGGGTTCGAACCCGGGATCTTCGCATGTGTACTGCGATTCTTTGTCATAAGAGTTTTAGCTCCTATATCCTCTTAGCCACTGATCCCCGAACCCAAACTAATACCTAATGTCTATATGAATTATGAAATTTCTTTAATCTCTTCTTCATTCATTTTTCGCAGCGTTGGCCTTGATTCATTAATTAAACAATTAAATATCCCAGCGCCTCCCAATCGATCGCAGACCCCAAAGGTCGAAAATAATTTTCTAGTCATCCGGGATATTTAATTGTTTAATTAATGAATCAAGGCCAACGCTGCAAAAAATGAACCAGGAAGAGATTAAAGAAATTCTATAATTTAAATAGACATTAGGTATTAGTTTGGGTTCGGGGATCAGTGGCTAAGAGGATATTGGACAGTGATGGCGAACCTTATGAGTTTGGTGTGTCAAAATTCGGAAAAAAACTGACTTAACTCGGGTGTCGTGTCACATCTAGAAATATTTAATATTTGGTGATAGTACGAAAAAAATATTTTTTATATGCCACAAGTGTGATATCTATAAAAACACTATATATAAAAACACTCGTGTATTTGAATGGAATGTTGTGTGAAAATTTCAAAGAAATCGGTGAAGAACTTTCGGAGATCCTTCAACGTATCACTTAAGCGTAACAGTACATGTTTATTTATATAGATTTGAAGTATTGTCTAGGAAACGAGCTGCTAAATAAAATCTAAATGTTTGATAGAGTCACAGCCAGCCCAGGATAATTAATATACTAGTAAAAAAACACATTTCCCGAATAAAAAGACTGGCTGATTATTGTTTTCATACTTTCTTAAAATCGACGTTTCGAAGAATCTTTCCTCCTTTTTCAGATTTTAAAAGCAATAGCGTAAATAACGCCTCCACACCCCCTACCGTGGGGGCAGAGCGCTTCCAAGCTGTTGCGGGGGCGTAGGTGACCTTAGTTAGCCCACAGATTAAAAGGTTCACTGAAGGAATCACATGACACCTACCTTCTCGTTTCCTCTAGCAGTATTTGTTGTGTTGTTAGATCCTGCCATTATGTAAACACAATTGAATGGAAAACGATACTTTGATTAAATTGAAAATAATTTTCCTAGTGTAAACAAGTTGTTGATTCATAAAGAGAAATCAATGAGGTTGTCCTTTGCTTGATGTAAATAAACACCCATATATATATATATGTAGGGATTATTCTAGGTGGCTTAAACCAGGTGAAGAAAGACTCAAGTATTTTCAATAATAATGGTTTATTAGATGCTTTTCAATAATAATAATATAACAAATGCTTTATAAATGTAACTTGAGAATGTTTGTTTATCTTGAGTAGAAAAATACTTCTTGAAGCTTGCAGTTTAAATCTTCGGTAAACTTATAACTGACTCTTTACACTCGGATAATATATGTACTTTGCACACACTGCTGATATAACTGATAGAACTCTGGGATGAACTGTTCGTGTCGGAGGGGAAATCGTAACTAACTGTCTTCAACTTGGGAGACGATCTTTATAGGCGTTGAGTTGACATCTAGGGCTTCTGACGATAGGTCCTTGGAACAGCCAATCAGCGCATCTGTTAATATGGCCAATCCGGGACTAGCTGGTCGTGCGGCGACGATTTTGACTTGTAGCGTGAGGGGGCGTGCGTGCGCAACTCGAGGGGAAAGCTAGCTCTTCGCTGGAGGGGGTTGAACGGGTGCAGATTGGGGTGGTGGAGCCACTGGGGGATTGCTTGCTTACTTGGGGGGCTGCGTGGAAATCCTACTGAAACTTGGCAATGAAATGGCTGTGAAGATCTGCTAAGCTCCTGCTCGGATTTGACGGACAGCTAGCTAGGCGGCTGCGAGATTGTCGTTCATAGCTGATGAGCCAGCAGGGGCCTCAGATGATATTCATTTGACGGAGGGGCAAAACTAGTTCGGACCAAGTTGGCTTGGGATCCTACATATATATATATATATATATGTAAGTCGGTGATTAAAAGGACTACTTTAATTGATTGCTAAAACATATAGATTTTATTTACATTAAATATACAATTGAATAATTAAGTTATTATATACAGGTTATAATCAATTTACCAAACATATAGAATTGATTAAATGTAGTTTCTTCGGACAGATGATAAAATATAAAATAAATGTATAAATTACACTTTAACAATATATCTTCAATTAATATTATTTAGTTACTATTATTAATTATATTAATGTTTTGATTCTCTTAAGCGTGAATTAGATGACAGTTAAGCTTTAGAGTAGTGTTGGCAACTTAACTTATTAGCTGTCCCTAGTTAGTGGCGCTTAAATATAAAATGGGGTATTTTATATTTATATATCTCGCCTGGCAATTGATGACTCTTTTTATTCCCAGAATTAAAAGAGTATGGGATTAATTTGTTTAAATGGTATTTATTGCTTCCTAGTTTTTTTTTATCTTCTATTTCATATATCGTATTTGATAACTTCTTCTTCACTCGAAATGGACCTTCTCGTATTTCTTCTAGTTTACTTCTGTTCAATTTATTTCCCTTCGTGACAAAGACTAGGTCTCCTACTTTAATTTCTTTATCTGACCTTCTCTTGTCTATTCTTTCTTTATTTCTCCTAAAGCTCTCTTCTGAGTACGATGCTGCTAGTCTTCTGTCTTCTTCCAAGTTTCTTTTTATCTGCAATTCGTCTGGAACCACTTCCAGACTTTTCTCCGTATAGCAGATATGACGGGGAGAACCTTGTAGAAGTGTGCACCGTTTTATTATATTCTTCTGTGCACTTTTGCGCTGACTTCGACCATGGGTTCTTTGCATCCCTCCTCGTTTATCTTGCATCTTATTCTATTAACGAGCGTTTGGTTTAGGCGCTCGTTAAGTCCGTTTGATTGTGGATTGTCCACTGCAGTGGAGATTAGCTTTATATCATGCTTATTTACAAATTCTTTGAATTTTTCTGATTTGAATGCACCGAATTGGTCCACCAGCAATTTCTTGATTCTATTTTCCTTTGCTATAGGCTGTATTAGTTTAATATAGTCTTCCCGAACTTTGACGGTTAGCCGTCAGTATCCATGCATATCTAGTAAAATGATCCACTAACAGATGCATGTATTTTTTTGACGATCTGTTACCTCCAAAACGTCCTATTGTGTCCAAAGACATTATTTCAAATGGTTCTGTAGCTGTCCCAGTTTCGACAAATAGCCTATCGGTCTCATTCTTCTAGATTTATTTCTTATACAAATCTGGCATTTTTTTTGCAGTATTCACTAATAATTCTGTCCATGTTTTTAAAGTAATAATATGGTCTTAATTTGAGTATCATTTGTTTATTTCCAATATGTCCATAGAATTTATGTATTTTCTTATTAATTCTAAACCCTATTTCTTGAGACACATAAATTCTTTTTTTTGTTTTTTATATTTTTAAAATTTATATTGCCTTCCTTTATTATATGTTTTTCTTGATTTATTTCATTTTTTTATTTTGGATTGATCTTCATATATCTCTTCTATCTTTATCATATTTATCAGCTTTAAACAATCTTCTTCATTCTCAAAACTTTCCAATATTGGGTTTTTGATAGTGCGTCTGCTTCCTTTCTATATTTTCTGAACCTTTATATATTATTTTAAAATTGTATTGGGATAAATACAAATCAAATCTCCCAAAGGTTCGTCTGTTCTAGATTTAGATTTGAGATTCAGTAAAGGTTTATGATCCGATGTCACTAAAAATTCTTTACCGATTACATAATATTTCCAAAACCGAATTGCTTCCTTGATTGCCAAGCATTCAAGGTAGATTATTTCTTTCTTCATTTGGCTAGGTGTCAGTTTCTTGAAAAATATCCCACTGGGTGTAGTATACCGTCTTCTTGTGTTTGCTTTATCACCGCCCCTAGTCCTTGACGAGATGCATCTACTTCTATGACCACATCCCTGTCTTTGTCATAAATGGCTAAGATCGGTGAGGAACATAAATATTCTTTATCACTAAATGCTTTCTCGCATTCATTTGTCCATTCGAATTTTACATCCTTCTTTAATAGCTTATGTAATGGTTCTAGTCTTTGAGTGCAATGATCTATAAATTTCCTGTAAAAATTTATTTTACCTAATATCTGACGCACCATTTTTTGTTCTTGGACGTTCAAATTCTTTGATTGCCACCAGATTGTCATTTATAGGATGAACTCTTCCGTCTTCTATTACATGTCCTAAAAATTTTATAGAACGTTTAGCGAAATTGCATTTACTGATTTTCAATTTTACTCCTTCTTTCCCAAGGCTTCGAACAGTGATTGTGCGTTTAACATGTTGATCGAATGACTTTGAAAGACCAGAATCTCGTCAATATAGTTGACACAAAATTCTCCAATCCATTTTTCCTAATTATAGATGCTAATGCTCTCTGGAATATGGCGGGAGAATTTTTAAAACCAAATGGTAGCACCTTCCATTGATAAAGACCTTTCTGTGTTATAAATGTCTTCTTCCGGTCTTTCAATCTGACAGGTATTGACCAAAAAGCAGAGTTAATATCCACCGCTGTGAACCATGAACAACCGTTTACTTCTCCACGATATCATCCATTTTTTTTTTTTTTTTTTTTTTTTATGATAATGATGAGAGAAGGAGTTACACCAAAAAAGGTGTGCAACCCCTAAAGGCCTGGGTTGGCCCCTCCTTCGTGAAAAGAAGAAGAAAGAATTTTATGGGTTGGGCGGGGGGTCGAAGGTAATTCGTGGATACGGGTCTTAAATAGCTGAAGGTTATAAGTCGCGGGAAAGATGGTGGCAGGGAGCGAGTTCCAGTCTCTGGAGGTCATAGGGATAAAAGAGTTGGCGAAATCGCTTGTTCGACTTTTATCCAATTTGACAGCGAAGGGGTGCTGAGCGTTAGAAAACCGCGTCCTAGGAAAAGGCTGAGCTCCGGCACCACTATCTTGTTTAATTCTGTGTAGTCGACTACTAATCGAGTTCTTCTCCCACTTTCTTTTTTATATGCTAGTGTTACTGGAGAAGCGACTGGTGAATTGGATTCTTCTATCATACCCTTTTCTAGAAGTTTTGATATTTGGGATTCTATTTCAACCCTATCTGGGAAAGAACATCTGTATGGTTTCCTAGAAATGAATCTATCTTCCTTGAGTTTTATTTGTGCTTCCGCATTTCCTATAGTCCCCATGTCAAATTTATCTAGCAAAGCATTCCTGGAAGTTATTTATTATTTCCATTATTTTCTTCTTTATCATTTTTTTCTAAATGGTCTAATTCTTTTTGCAATACCTTTTATAAAGTTTCTATTAATTATAACTTCCTTTTTCCTAAATTGGTTACATATATTCTTTCTTCTTTTAATTTTTTTATATCGATAATTTCCGTTTTTCCATTTTTGCTTAACTTGTAAATTCTCGTCTTGATTAAATTTGAATTTTTTTATTGCATCCAAGCCTAGTAGTAAATCATAGTTGAAATTATTATTTTTTACACTATAGCTTCTATATTATCTTCAATTTTCCCGATTTTTATGAATTGCCCGGTTTTTACTAAAGTCCACACCATTTATAGTTTTTAATATAGTTTTGTTATTAATTAATTCAGCTTTCAAAAGATGAATGATATTGTCATTTATTAAGAACAAGTAGAGCCATTATCATATACAGCTTTTATTTTGTGTTTGTTATTTGCGTGTACCTCTATTTTTATTAAAGCACATGGTGTGGGCTTATCCGGGCTTCTTAGTTTAAATCTTCTTCTATGAGTTCATCTATCTATTCTTCTTTATTCAAATTAATTTCATTTATGTTTTTATTAATATTTTTATTATTCCAACATAACTGTCTTGGGTGGAATCTGTTTTCTCTCTCTGTCCAATTTATCCTGCAACTGAATGGGCAGTCCATATACTATAAGATATAATCTTGTTTGTTCCGGAATATTATGATCAGCTTCCAGTAGTAAAATAGTTCTTTCTTCATCACATAATCCATCACGGACCCATCAAAATATCTATAATTAAATGCTTTTCTAATTGGATCCCACTATTCTTTTTGAAAGTTTCGATAAACGATTCTTTCCACTGTCCAGTCTGAGATTTTTAGTTTGATTAAATTAGTTGGTACCAATCCATAGCACTACCTTCTATGAATAGTTTTATAGTTTCTATTTTGATCGACGACGTTACATTATACCTTTCACACTCTTTCTCAAAATTTTCTAGCCATTTTTTTGGTTCCTCGTCATATCAAATCTTATTTATTAAGAATTTTTTTTCTAATTCACTTACACTTAAAATGTTCTGAGATGACAATTTTCTTCAAGTTCTTTTATCCTTTTCAATAGATTTTATCTGTACTTCTTGGTTCCTCTTTTTTCTTTATTTTCTTGATATTCTTCTAAATAAATATCTTGGATACAAAAATTGCCATCCTCGTCCCAATAGAAGGTTTTCATAGCAGGGTTAACCTTTATCGCTATTTTTTCTATATCCATTTACGGCAGAAATGGATCTAAAAACACTATTCACTGTCTTCAGTTTTCGTAGTTCACTGTGTACCTTTATGTTTTTAAATTGCTGTGGTATTTCATACCAAATTTTCTTTTCTTCTGAGATAGCCTCCACTATTTCTTCATCTGCTTTCTTTATGAGATGAAAAGATTTTTCTGTCCATCAGCCATCTTGATTGAAATAGTTTCCTTTAATCAATTTGTAAGTCGGTGATTAAAAGGACTACTTTAATTGATTGCTAAAACATATAGATTTTATTTACATTAAATATACAATTGAATAATTAAGTTATTATATACATGTTATAATCAATTCTTACCTAAAACATATAGAATTGATTAAATGTAGTTTCTTCGGGATGGATGATAAAATATAAAATAAATGTATAAATTACACTTTAACAATATATCTTCAATTAATATATTAATTATATTAATGTTTTGATTCTCTTTAAGCGTGAATTAGATGACAGTTGCTTAGAGCAGTGTTGGCAACTTAACTTATTAGTCGTTCCTAGTTAGTGACGCTTAAATATAAAATGGGGTATTTTATATATATATATATATATATATATATATATCAGGGGTCTCAAACTTTTATACGTTAGTTGAAATTTTAGTTATAGATTTTAAAAAATTTCTTCCCTATATCTTAAACTATTTATTAAATTTCACATTTCAATTTTAAAAATTTATCATTTTTTTATATTCAAATCAGCTCGGAATTTATAACTAATTTATGTCAGCTACGCGGACGACTTCCAGAGGCATTGAGGTCGACTGGGCCTCTGCGTTTTGGCCACCCTTGATATATATACCAAAATTAAATATATGTAATTATAGGTATATATAATTTATATGTTTTTATTTATTTTTTTAATGAAAATGATGAGAGAGAGGAGTTACATCAAAAAGGTGCATCCCCTAAAGGCCTGGATTGGCCCCTCCATCGTGAAAAGAAGATGAAGATGAAGGGTTTTTATGGGCTGGTTTTGGTCGAAGGTATCTGTGGATACGGGTCTTAAACAGCTGAAGGTTATAAGTCGCGGGGAAGATGGTGGCTGGGAGCGAGTTCTAGTCTCTGGAGGTCATAGGAATAAAAGAGTTGGCGAAACCTGTTATTTTTCATGGCTTCAATTACCCGATTGGATATAGAAAAATTCGTTTTGCTGTTATAGCAAGCTAACACATAAGAAATAACAGATAAAATATTTCTAATTACAAGACTGATGTTGAAGGTCAAATCTTCGAAACAATAGTCTTAAATACATAAATTACCTATATAAATTGAAAGTTTTTGTGCCGAGAGTAGCAGAATTTTTATATATTGAAGGAGACAAGAAAAGAATGTGTTCCAGCAGAAGATACACTATTTTATTGTGTCCTTCAATACCTATATAAATATACATATTTGATGAAACCCTCTGACATACAATATAATACCTATACATAATAATTATCATTAAGATAATTTTTCACTAAAATCACATTGTCCCTAAAATGTAAATTTTTTAAAATTAAAATACATATTTATATTTAATATATGTATAGTATATGTTTATTTGCATCTAGTAGATAACAATATCATTGATTTCCTTTTATTTTAATTAACGTCTAGTATTTTGAAATCTAGATTCTTTTAATTGAAAAGTTTTTGTTTTGTTTTGTTCTTTTTATTATCCCGGTCTGCCACCCCATCAAATTCCATTAACAAAATTGAATATTTAATATTTATATGATGAGATTAAGAAATGAAATTAGATTTTTGTTGAAATTGATTCATTTGGGGCTTAGTCTTGACATTTTTTTAAAATAATTAATATGTCTTAAAATAATCATTTTTAATTGATTACTATATAAAGGTTTGAAATTAAGCCTTAAAGCCGTGTTTTCAATTTTTTTTAAAAATTTTTTTTCCAAATCGATCATCTCTTTTTTGAAGTATTTTGGAAAAAAAAAACTAAATAAATGCAAGTCGACGTCGTATTGGGTTCAAGGGACCTCAAAACACATATTTTCTTAAAATTCCAAGGCATTTTTTCAGCCCAAATCCAGTAATTCTTCATTTCACTAGCTAAGTAGACTAAGCTATGAACCTTGAGTCATTCAAGACCCGCTTATGTACATTATACATGCTTATGTACAATGTACATGCTTATGTGCAATGTACATTCAACTCCGATCCAACCCCTAAAATTTCTTACTCTTTTTCTTCATTTCACGATGCAGGTGTCAATACTGGCCTATAGATGTTGCACATTCCCTGTTTAAATGCTTCTCGGATCAATATCATTAAAAAATAAATTGACACGTTCTGATATGGCCATCCACTTGACATTACCATACACCTCTGGTTGAGTTTGGTCCAAGTGCCTAGATTTTCATTTTTTGCCCAATTCGTTAAATCAAAATAGTTTCAGACGTTTTTGAGATATTTCGAAAAAAAGAAGCAAAAAAACCCCACTTTTTTCATGCACGATTACAATACTTGTCCATACACTGTATTGTAAAGTAAAAGGGTAAACAACGTGCCTATAAGCATAATTTTATCAAGATTATAACTTATTTGAACTCTTTCAAAATCCCTAATATATATATTTTTTTTGAGTCTTATCGCTTTAAAGAAACCCGGCTTTCTGATCAGGGTTAGATGTTATCTTACTTCTTTCAAATTCTCTCCCTTAACAAAGCATAAAGTCCCCCCTAAAAACATGATTGCTCCCATTTCTCCAAGCATTCTCTTGCAACCATGGATGCAATTCAGAAACGATCCATTAAATTAATTGGTAATTTGGCCCTTATGAATGAATTCCTCCGATTCCATGGTCTATGGTACTGTGCGCTCTTTCTTTTTTTTTATAGATATTATCACGACATGTGCTTTGATGTAATAAAATCAAAAATTCCCCCACAATAGTCCTTTGCCCATTATAATAATATGTATTGGAAGTACACAGGCTGTTCCTATGGCTATTTCCCCCCTACTGGCGAATTGGATGATGGAGTTTGAACACGTCATCTGTATATATAGTCTTATTCTTAAATGAATGTGTCATCCCGGGATTTCATCGAGTGACGTCATTTCTCGCACGTTCTCGCATGCCTGAAATTATAAGCAATCCCGTTTGCTCTAAAAGCCTTGCTTTACGCATAGTATTCGTAAACTGCCAAAACTACACTTGGTCCAGTTAGAGAAGTGTCGAAACAGCTCAATTGTCAATTCTTTTATTTCTATTACTTCTAGGAACTTTTTCCTCTTCTTTTTCGAATCATACATTCCTGTAAAACCCGGGCACATAATCACTTTTGCCAAAAAGCTATCCTGATTGTGGATCCATAGAGAGGAAACTCTTCTGCTATATCTAATAACTAGATAATAAATTATATTTTAAGATCTAAACATGTTTATCGTAAAATTTCACTGATAAGTGATTCGATATTTAAACATATAGAAGTTCACTTTAATTTATTAGCTTGTTTAAAATATGATAGGGTTTTCTTCCCAAAGGATCTCTTTTTTGGCTCTTAGATTCGATTTCCTAAGAGGACGATACCACACTTTTTTGAGACGTAATCAAAATTACCTATATCAACTAAAATCAACCAGTGTAGACAGTTTCATTGATTTTTCTTATATAATAAAACACTGCTACTATATCGGCAATAAAAAGTTATTAACTTTTATTTCCATACACAACAAATAGAAACGAATGATTCTATCTGAAGTAATGGAAATCTTGTTTTCATGAAGTAAGTCGAAATTGAGATTTTTAAAGGTATTTTCTTTTCAAGGTCCCTTGGGTTCAAAAAAGTAGTTTTTAAAAAATGTCTCTCTCTATATCTCCAGGTATGTGGGTGAGTAGATATCCACTTTTCCAGCTAGACCGCTGCACCAAAATTCTAAGTTAACTTTTGGACCCAAACAGCCTAAAAAACTCCATAATAATGACTAATTTGAGTATTTCCCACACAGTCATTTTAAAATAATTTAAATTAAAAAAAATGTAGTCTTATTTTTTGACCCTTCCTCACACCCATGAATAAAAAGATATTTTTTTTTTTTTATTTTCGACCCTACGACAAATTCGAGCCTCTTAAAATTAATTATTCGTTTGCACGAAATTTTCCTTGGAGAGAGATGGACTGGTAAAAATTTTAACTGAAAGTAATGGAAGACAGCCCAGGGTAGTAGGAAAGAAAAATTAACACATATCTAAATAAGGTGTAATTTATTGAATTCTTTCCTCCTTTCCTTTCAAACCGACGCCAACGTTTCGGAGGATTCTTCCCTCCTTCAGGGTTTCAAGGGTCAATGAAGGAAACAAACAGGAAGAAAGCATTTTGTTTGTTTCCTTCATTGACCTGTTGAAACCCTGAAGAAGGAGGAATGAATCCTCCGAAACGTCGGCGTCGGTTTGAGGAAAGAAGGAAAGAATTCAATAAATTACACCTTATTCAGATATGTGTTAATTTTTCTTTCCTCACTAACCCTGGGCTGTCTTTCATTACTTTCACTTATTAATTATTCGATTAAAATTTTAATGCAATTTTTAATTTCTGGAAAATAAATATCCAGAACTTGTAAATTTCAAATTTGTTTCTTATTTAATTTAGGAGCTACAAATGCTGGTGCAGACCGTAAGACATTCGACATTAATAATTCTCAAAATTTTAAGTTAATCCACTTCTACACAAACATTTACAAAAAATCCCATAATAATGGCTAATTTGGGAATTCCCCACACAGTCATTTTAAAATAATTTAAATTAAAAATGAATTGGCACGTTCTGATGTGGCTATAATAATTATAATCATTTAGAGGGGGGGTTAGCTTTTGCATTTTTAGATTAATGCGGGGCCCCTTATTATGTATACAAAAATTTTGTTGAGTTTGGTACAAGGGCCTAGATTTTCATTTTTGACCCCCCCCCCCTCCCCCAATTTTGGCCCCAGAAATAAAATATTTTTGTTATTATATGTTCATTTTTTTAGTAAAAAAACCCCACTTTTTTCATGCACGATTACAATACTTGACAATACCCTGTATGGTAAAGTAAAAAAAACAAAAACATTCAAAATCCATTCTGTAATGAAAATCGATCCTTTATCGGGGACCACCTTATTTCATTGACCTTACATTTTGACCCTTAAATTCGAGCGACCTATTTTAAATAACAGCAGAAGTTGGTTAAAAACTTGTCTTCTGAATTGTAAATACAGTTGAATTATTGAATTATCGTTTGAAAAAGTACATAATTTATCAAATGAACTGGATCCCCTATTGATTTTGTTCTGTGTATGTATGTGTTTTCTTTAAGCAACTGAAATAGAGAGAGAGAGGAATAAGTATTTTAATAGGGGTGGCTTTTCCGAGGGTGGGTCTGATTCGAGGTGGTGGCGCCATGGCGGCGCTCTTAATCGATTGGCGCCCTCGGGGTTGCAGCTCCCACGCGGACAATCACTAGACGAGACCCTTCGGCGGTTGACCTCCTAGCTACTACCCCTTCGAACCCACCACCACCCTCTTAACCAATACCACAAACACACACACTAACAACGTCTTTGGTCGCGATCTGTTCCGGAAAAATCCCACCCACACCACACTTACCATTACTTCCACTCCACCCAAACGATTTCTATCCAAACATTTGCCATTTTAGCATTACAGCTCGGATTATTTCATCCAAATGCAAATTACTCGGTAAGCCCGGACGGCAGGCGTTTTTTACTTTCACATTTATATTCATAGAATATAATGAGGAATAGTCCAAGAGCCCATGAACCATTTTTCATGAAGTGTTTGATTCAAGTAGATATTTCACCTAGAGGTATTAATAGCATAGATGAGTAGGGAATCGGCTGTTTTCCTGATCTACCTGGGGACTGCTGCTACTGTGCATAGGAGAAATTTGTAAAAAATGATTGCCAAAAAAAGTGTTTGATTCAAAATCCAACAAATACTATTCGACAGTCAAGTTGATTTTAAATTAAAAATTAACTAAGCCAGACACTTTTAGGAGGGGGCAACACTGAGCCAGACAACAAATAATAAAAATGCAACTTTAGGATTGTCTGGCTCAGTGTTGTCCCTCCTAAAAGTGTCGGGCTTAGTTAATTTTTAATTTTAAAATCAACTTAACTGTCGAATAGTATTTGTTGGATTTTGAATCAAACACTTTTTTGGCGAACATTTTTTTACAACTTTCTCCTATGCGCAGTAGCAGCGGTCCCCAGGTAGATCAGGAAAACAGCCGATTCTCTACTCATCTATGCTATTAATACCTCTAGGTGAAATATCTACTTGAATCAAACGCTTCATAAAAAACTGGTCATGGGCTTTCCGACTAGAAGTATTGCGATGTCCTGTCTGGGTCCTGACTCTTTGACAGCTTGTATCTCAGTGATGAAAAAAGTTAATTTAATTTTGTAGCTTCTAGGTGGAAGAAACATCAACTTCCGTTTTTTTTTATTTTAGCCAAAATCGTGTTATATAGAGTGGGCCATTTAACTTTTGGAATTTGAATCGGTTATAAAAAAAAACTAATGAATATTTTTTCAAAATTATGAGTTTATTAGAAAGATTGGACTTTTTCATTTATGAATAAAACACAAAATCATTATTCGATTTCCAAAAACAGTGCGCAAAAGATCGATTGTTACGTTGGCTGTGTGGCAAGTGGCCCCGTCCTGTTGAAACCAAATGTCACCCATTTCATCCTTTTTCAATTTTTGGAAACAAAAATGTTGTTTTTCATTCTTAAATGAAAATGTCCAAACTCATAATTTTGAAAAAATATTCATTAGTTTTTTATAGCCGATTCAAATTCCAAAAGTTAGATGGCTCACCCTATATATTGTGGGCCATCTAACGTTTGAATTTGAATCCTCTATAAAAAAAACTAATGGATATTTTTTCAAAATTATAAGTTTATTAGAAAGATTGGACATTTTCATTTAAGAATGAAACACAATATAATTGAAATGGCTGCCACGGCTGGCTTGACAGTACCCCATCCGATCAACCCAATTTTTCAGTACATTTTCAATTGGGTTGATCGGATGAAATACTGTCAAGCCAGCCGTGGAAGTCATTTCAATGGTGTTGTGTTTCATTCTTAAATGAAAATGTCCAATCTTTCTAATAAACTCATAATTTTGAAAAAATATCCATTAGTTTTTTTTTTTTTTATAGCCTATTCAAATTCCAAACGTTAGATGGTCCACCCTATATATCTTGTAGTCGTAGATAGCTTAAGTTTCAAATCTCAAGGCTCTGCGACTTTCCGAAGACGAGATATGAACGATTAATATATTTATTTTACGACACTCCTAATTTACAACCCCTTCCTTTAATTCAATCGGATTAAAAATTTGACACGACTATTAACTCATGACACTTGATAAATACACTAATTTTTAAAAAAATCGTTAAAGCATTTTTTGAGAAAATCAAAAAAACGAAATAAAGTAAGGGGTTTTAAATTAGTAGTGTCGCGATGACTTCAAATAAATGAAAATGTGAAAGTCGTGTGGTGAACACACCAGTTGATTTTTTTTTTTAATGGAATTGATTACAAGAAGGGCGCACCAGGAAGATGCATCTCCTATGGATCTTGAAAGACCCCCTTGAACAGAAAATTGATCAAGTGAAAGGGTGGAGGCGTAGGTGTTTGTCCCCTCGGATTTTAAAGGCTTTAAGATTATAAGTATCGGGAAAGATGTAATAATAATATCACCCTGAAATAGATAGATATATAACTTTTAAGGAGAAGGTGTTGGTTCTAGGTGAAACATTTTATTTATTTATTTATTTATTTATTTAGCTGTTTAGCTAGTTTTACGGACAAGATGTCCAATACAGAAAAAGAAACATATACAGGATACAATATTAAAACAATATGGATATAATAAAATAACAGATAGGTATCAGAGAGAAAAAAACAAACTTATTACACTGAAGTGGTTTTTACAATGTGGCTGATGGTTTTAAGATGATTTTTTTGAGTTGGTGAGGAGTTGTGCTGGAAAGGTCAAGATTGGTCGAGTGTTTATTTGCTAGTGTTTGAATTCTGATGGCGTTGGTTTTACCGAAGTTAGTCGAGTGATGTGGAACTACAAACATATCTTGGGATCTCGTGCTATGGGATGGGATTCTAAAATTTAGCGTAGATAGATAATATTAATATAATAATAAAATTTGCGTAAGATGCAGGCAGGTTTCACAAAAATTTGTGTTTTATTCCTTTTTTTGTGAAACCTACCTCGCATCTTACACAATTTTTATTATTAGATAGATATATATATATACTATACTATATATAACTATAGTTATACAGGGTGGGGCATAAAGATCTACCACATTTTGAAGAGGTATTAAAAAATTAAAAAATTTAACTAGAAAAAACTGAATATATTTTTGAAAAGAACATAAAATAAATTGTTTTTAAAATGTGTTTTAAACATTATCAGACAAAAAAGGGGGAGGGGGGTCAAAATGAAAATTCTAGCTCTTTACCAAACTATGTATACAAAATTTGGTTAGTTTTTGCATTTCTAGCCTTCTGGGGCTCCACAGAATATGTATACATTTGGTTGAGTTTGGTCAAAAGGGCTAGAATTTTCATTTTTGACCCTCCTCCCATTTTGGGTGGTTAGTTTTTGCATTTCTAGCCTTTTGGGGGTCCACAGAATATATATACAACATTTGGTTGAGTTTAGTCGAAAAGGCTAGAATTTTCATTTTTGACCCCCTCCCCTCCTTTTAGTCTGATAATGTTTAAAACACATTAAAAAAAATATATATTTTATGTTCTTTTCAAAAATATATTCGGTTTTTTTCTAGCTAAATTTTTTCATACCTCTTCAATTGTGGTAGATCTTTATGCCCAACCCTGTAGTTGTGTATAAAATTTATATATTTAAAACAACCACTTGTAAGAATTTAAGTCCCCCCCCTTGTTTTACTTGTGTAGACTGTATACTTCCGAGGCTGACCCCTGAAGAAATTTCCAGTTCCTTGAAGTCATGGGGATATACGTATTGGCGAATGAAATGGTGCGGCACTTTTCCAATTTAACCTCGAAAGAGTGTTGGGAATTCCCAAAACGCGTCCTACGCACAAAGCATATGTACTTTGGGGGAATTACTATAACTTTAACTTATCAGAGCACATCCAGTGAAAAGCCGTAGAAAGTTCGTTCTTGTGCTAAAATACTAAACGTCTCCGTTCTGACAAGGGCGTATCAGGTTCGAAAGTTATGGTTACCGAGCACAGACGAAAATGCGCCAGGACACATACACACACACGAAACCATTTTAACTCGTCACTCGGTACAACCGGGAGGCAGGCGAGCCTAGTATTGAATTCACTCAAAAATTTTCAATTTTTTTTTAGTTCATTGTGTTGAAAAATGTCTGGAGAAATGAAGGCTTAGACATATAACTATTTTAATTTTTTTAAAGCTGACCCTTTGTCCCTGTGAAATATTCGCACATTCATTTATAAAGTCTTACCTCCCAGCTGAATTCATTTTTTTTAACTTGAATATTTAATTATTTTAATTTTTAAAATCTTCCTCCTTCCCATATATTGGATCTCGAAACTATAGCAAAAATTGGTAATGAGTAGATGTCTAATTTTGAGATTTGGTTACTTTCTCTTTATACGCATTTCCAATACCCCCTCCAAGTTTCACCTCTGGACTTTAAAATGAGCAAATTTTCTTTTTTTTTCCAAAAGTCTGACGTCATTATCTCTAAGTTGATAACATTGATTCAGCCCTCTAGCTTTTCTGGAATTGGAATTTAATTTCCGAACAAAAACGAATTTCTTTCTTTATTTTTAGATTAATCCTTGATATTGGCTAAAAGACATTCTATAATGGAAATTCTTTCACCCCATGTTGAATTACCTTTTTTCAACTCTGTATTATAAATTTAAATTAAAATAAATGAATTTGTTTAAAGCTTAAACAAAAAGTGTCTGTCTGTTATAATTTTCTAACAGGTTCGTTTGACAGTACATAGTATATTTGAAAGTACTTGGAAATATTTGGAAGTGCTTGTAAATATTTGGAAGTACTTGGAAATATTTGGAAGTACTTGGAAATATTTGGAAGTACTTGGAAATATATGGAATTACTTGGAAATATTTGGAAGTACTTGGAGATTTTTGGAAGTACAAGTGGTAGTAGGTGTACAGCATATTAGGTCGCGGTTCACCCCTCGGTTTGACCCATATTCTTATGAAATCTTGAATTTACAAATTTTGGCTACTATCTCAGATCATAATAAGTTTTGCATTTTCAAATTTGTTTAAGAAAGTGCATATTTTATTTATTTACTTTTTTAGTCTTTTCAATATTTTTCAAAAATGGCTTAAACTGTTGTATTATTTGAAGGACGAGATATTCATGAGGTCGAGTACAGGTGCCTCAAAATTGTTTCTATGTATGTCGGCTTCCCTTCCTCTTTGAGAGCCCAATGTTGACATATGAAAAGATCAATACTATATAATAAAGCAGTAAGTAGTCTCTTGGTTTGTCCGGTCTCGCCTACTTATGGCTTCGCCCCTTGTATACTATATCTACTTTGGACTTTCCGGAAGCTTTTAGAAACTTCGGGAACATTCTGGAATGTTCCATAACGACAGTCGTTCACAAGAATTGGACTCTGTCTCGCGGAGTGATGTTGAGCGACGGTTCCTGCTCCACGATCTAGCAAGAAGCCCGCCGAAGGCGGGCTTTGCAGCTTGCTATATTTATAAAACCGTATTAATTTTTGAATATGCCATCCCGTGATCTCAGTTATTTCTAGCAGATTCTGCACCTCTAACTGGCCATAAGCTATAAGAGCCAACCTCATCATGATCATCAATTATGTAGTTCTAAGAATGGTTTAACGCAACTATCCTCCTCCACTCAACTCTATCCCCTATGCCACTCTTTCACTTTAAAAGTCCCATATCCCAAATCTTTCATTATATAGATCTTCCCCATTTTTTCCCAAGCCAACCTGTGTACTCTAAAAAGCTTGAATTAATACAACATATGAAAAAATACTTTTATTGAAAGATAGAACTAATCTACATATATCAGGCCAAGAGAGCCTTCTTCTAGGTATACAATATTGTGACAGACTAATCTTTCCTTAGGTTTAATTTTGATAAGAACATCTTCGAGGGCCTCCAATTTGTCACTTTTGTGCAATTTTAACCGATTTCCCGCCAATACAAGAAAGCCAGGAATATTCCATACGGGTCAATGTTTTAGTTTGATCGATCTGTAATTTCGTACTCGTCACTGTTTAAAGTCGGTCGACTTAAAGCTATTTCAATGAAAATCAATTAAAACTAACATAATATTAATTATTTTTCAACTTAAAACAAAACTTTTTAATTTGAAATAAGTTTTTGAAGCTTTCAAAAGAGCTTTTTAAAAAATATAAAAATATTTTTTTCCCCGAAAATTAATAACTATCGTGGAAAATTCATTTTAATTCACAAGAAGAATTTTGGTAAATCTTAAAGCCCTCTCTGAACTCTTTAAGTCATTTTTGCGAAATTTTGAAAATTTTACTGTAATAAAGTATATTTTTTTCATGGTTCAGCGTTGAGGTAAAACACATTTCATTGAATTCAAAATTACATTACTAGGTATGTTTCATCATTAAAAGTAATCTACCCTTATTAAACGAGAAAAATTATATATACTAGTATATATTTGTATCTTTTTTTCTATTTTGAAAACGGCTCTACCGATTTTGATGAAACCAACTCTATTAACAAGTTTTGAGGATGAGAAAGCGATATGGCTAGGTCTGGACCTCGGCAAATTTCATCTTGATTGATTTTTTCTTAATTAAAGTAATTATTGATAGATGAAAATCTCAATAAAAAAGTTTGTTTAAATTTTTTTCAATTATCTTTTTATTTATTAATTGGTTTTTTAATTTTAAAACCCACGAATACTTTATACCAAATATTGTTATATATTAGAATTTGCCAATTTAATTGATTAAAATTCCTCTTATTAAAAAACGCAAGCGTAGAAGATCAAGTACAGTCGATTGATGGGGAAGTAATCTTCGAAATCGAAGCCTCAAATACAATGTATACATTATTTAATGTAAAAAATCGCTTCAATAAAATTATTATTTATTATTTATTTAATTGATTAAAAAACTCGATAAAATTGTTATTTAATTAAAAAAAAATTATACGGAATTTATTTATATACCTATATACACATAATCTGTGGACAACTAGGATGCAAAAAATCGGGGTGGGGATGGATTTTGGGGGGTACATGAGTGGGGTGCAGCATTGGGGGACCCGGGTGTGGGGGCAAGGTTCGGGGTTTCGGGGGGGGGGGGGGGGGGCCCAGGGGCGTGTACTATATATATTTGTATTTTTTTAATTTGGTTACCGTGTTTCACTCGGTGGCTCCAGGTACTATTGCTTATATGATCAAGGCTGTTATATATTCCAGGCGACAAGCCTATCTTCGAGGGCTTTACATTGATTGACAAACTTTGATTGACAAACTTCTGGAGATATGCTCGTCGCCTGGAATATATGATGAGTCTTGCTCCTATAAGCAATATTTCTTTTATTATTGAAACCTACCTAGTAATCTAATTTTATTTTAGGTATGGGATAAAATACCTTAAAAAAATATAATTAAAAAATGGTACAATGTAACTGAAAACTATACTAAAAAATTAACACTATTTGACCATTTATGAAATAAACCTGATAAGTGCGAATCTGGCTTCGATAACGAAAGTTCTAACTAATATATATCTCGTAGATGTTGCAGTATAAACCTGTTTTTTAGTTGAGTTTGGTCCAAAGGTCTAGAATCTTCATTTTTGACCTTCGGCCTCATTTGGGTGTTTATTTTCAAAAGAATTTTAAACGAAAATATCAATTTATAATGAAGATGTAATTTTTGACATTTTGGTTAAAAGTTTTGAAAATAAACAACCAAAATGAGGCGGAAAGCAAAAATGAAGATTCTAGACCTTTGAACCAAACTTAACCAACATCAGTAAATTCTAGTTGACACAAAGGTATTCAGTGAAACGCGTTTTAACTAGTAAGCACTTCTTTCTAAAAACGGGTTTTACTGCAACATATAGCATAAAAATAAATACAATTTTTTTTTAAAAAACAATCTTCAAACATTTATCAATGGAATTTTCATTGTTTAAAAAAGAAAAAAATATTGATTTTTTCTAATGAATAAAAAGCAACACTAAAGAAATTAATTATTGAATATAAAGGCAATGATACAAATTGTCTTGGTCACGAAAATACCTTTAATTAAAATAAAACATATAAATATGCGAAAAATTATTCTCTAAAAATTTATTATAAATATTAGAAAAACAGTCTAATTGATTTTTGTTCTTTAAAATTTCAATCATTTCTAAAAATTAATATTTTTCTAAGTTCTATTATTTTTAACAGAGTCAGGTTGGCCGAGTGGTTATAGACCATGCCTTCTAATCAAACTAGCTCGGGTTCAAGCACGACTCTCTGAAAACATTTGACTTGCTATAATCTGATTCCTTCAGGGAAAGGCAATGGGAAACCACCAATTCGAGGGGGTTGCTTGTATTGTATATATACACGAGCCCCGTCCCATCTCAATTGGCCCACCAATATTTTTTCTTTTTAAATAAAATTATGGTAATTCACAGTAAATTTAATTTAAATATTTATTTTTATTATCATTTGGAACAACATTTTAAACAATTTAAAACATTTTATTGTAACATTTAAGTTAAAATTATTTTTTAATTGTTAAAAAACATATTTTTATATAAAAAATAGTTCTTTGCTTTTCACGATTTTTTTTTTTTTTAAGAATCTTTGAATGTGTGAAATAATCAAGTAGCTTGTTTTTGTTTATTAATAGTAAAAAATGACTCGTGGAAAAGGTTGTTGATGAAAAAATTCGCTGAATTATTATAAATTTATTTAAAGAAGGTGGGAAAATCAAGCCCAGAGAATTCGGGCGATCTAGTTAATTTATCAAAGTTTACTGTCAGAAATATTATTCGAGCTTATAAAACAACGAGGATTCTAATGGCTACAAAACCTCGGCATGTGTCGAAATCCAAGAAATATCAGATGCTGATAGACGGGCATTAAAAAGAAGATTATTAGGAAAACTAGCGTTCGAACTATGGTGAATTATCTGTTCTTTGGAGCGATGCTGAGGGGCGAAGTGTTTCAAGATCCACGTGCCATAGAAAAGCCCTTAAGTTAGGTTTTAAAACTTACAGGGTAATTTTATTGCGGCTTGTCCCAATTTTTTTTTTAATTTTGCTAATTTTTTTTAGGCAAAAAGAAAAGGCACTCTTGACATTAAAACAAAAGAAAAACCAGCTTAAATGGGCTAAAAGTCACATTAATTGGACGATTGATGAATGGAATAATGTCCATTAGAGATGAGTCTCGTTTTGAAGTTTGTGTTGGGGACAATCGAAGCAGAGTTATTCGTCAGAAAAATGAAGCTTTCAATTCAGATTGTTTAAAAAAGAAAGTAAAATTTCCTGCTTCAGTTATGGAATGGGGTTCAATGTCTGCTAGAGGTGTTGGAAAACTTCACTTCAAAGATGGAATTGTAAATACCAATATATATTTAGAGATTTTAAAAAAATCGTTACTTCCAACAATGGAAGATGCATTGCAGAATAATAATAATTTTGTGTTCCAACAAGACGGGTTTGGTCCAATACATAAGGCAATGGGATACATCAAGAAAATCTTTAAAATGGCTTTCTGATCATAATGTTCCATTTTTGAGTGGGTGGCAAACAGTCCCGACTTGTCACCAATAGAAACTCTTTGGCACACAATGAAAAAGCTATTACGAATACAACCAGCTAGAAACGTAGTCGAATTAAAACACAAACTTCAAAATATTTGGGATACTTTCACTCAAGATGAGTGTCAAAACTTAATAAGTACGTTGCCCAAAAGAATTCAAGCCTTAATTAAAAATAAAGGCGACGTCACACAGTGGTAAAGGTTTTGGATTTTGTATGTTTTCCTTGTTTTTAACAATTCAAAAATAATTTTAAGTTAAATGTTACAATAAAGTGTTTTAAATTGTTTAAAATGTTGTTCCAAATGATAATAAAAATAAATATTTAAAAGTGAATTTATTTTTATTTAGGAAACAAATCAAAGATTTTAGCAGAAATATTTTTACATTGCATATCGAAAAAAAAAGGAGGGTTTCGTCCCCTTGGGGAATCGGAGCCAAGCGCTAACTAAGCTTGCCGGGCTGTTAGCCAAACCCTTAAGACAAATCTCTCTCCGATATGCAACATATATAAGAAGGGGACGAAACTCTGATATGCAATGTAAAGTCGGAGCACATACACACACACATGCATATGAGTGGGCTGAGGGTGCCGGCAGCCGACACAAGTTGTCATAATAATATTTATTACATGCTTTTAGCCTGAACATAAAGATCTTCGGGACAATACCCGGCCAAGAAGAAAGAGAGCGACCTCCCACCATACAAGGGCAGGAAGCCAGCCATACATTTGCTAAACATGTGATCTTAAACAGAAATCAATATAATTACTAAATTAAACACTTAATTTCCTACAAATCGGCCATTCTAAAAACTTTTAACGCCCCGTTAAAACAAAAATAATCTTAATCTTGTATAGAAAATCAAATTATACTAAAGTCCACAAAAATCGTATGAAAAATCCCTCGATACAATTTAAATCAAATCACTCTTAACACATAAAGCAATTTTTCAACGTCTTAATCATAATAATTATATAGAAATAATATGTAACTTAATTTTAAAAGAAGATCATTTTAACAAAAATGATGATCTCCACATCTATAAGAATAATAAAGTATTAGACTTCCTCTTATATCTAAAATTGTTTCATTTCTTTAATTCAAAAATTAAATTCTTCAACGTTTGATTTAAATTCAATTAATAATCATAAAAATTTAAATTTAAATTCTCTTTTCAAATGATCTCATTGAATATCCCAATTATATAAGTCGGTCTAGAGTCTCTTTATAAAAATCGTTTATCAAT
>JALMQS010000539.1:0-74603 GCA_024734495.1 Forficula auricularia | reverse complement strand
CGTTTCGTTGCTATTTTGCAACTTCTTCAGTGGCTCATTTATTAAACTTATTTGTCAGAATTTTTTTACTACGAGAAAAACATTTCAAACAATATTCTTTTTTCTATCACAATTCATTCAATTCATCAACCAACATAAAATATAAACTTTTAAACAAATTAATTGTTTTTTGTCAAAAAACTAAAAGAATCAAATTAAACAAAGATTTTTTTTTTTATTATTTATTTTAAGATGTCATTAAGAAGATTCTTATGTACTTTTAGTTATCTTAGTACATAATAATCTTCTTAAGCTCCAACTGTACACAATAGATGGCCTACAAACCCACCATGGGAAAAAATAGAACTCCCAATTAATCTAGAACTCACGAAATTCCCGAGAGCAGAGACACAAAGCTCCGTCTATAGATGCCTATTCCAAGAGATAAAAGACAGATATAGGGATTTTAACTCATACTACACAGATGGATCTGTAATAGAAAACAGAGCAGGTTGTGCAATTATCAATCAAAATACTGTATATAAGTATAGATTAATAGACCAACTTTCCATTTTCACATGTGAGGCCACTGCAATATTGGAAGCACTAGAAATGATTAAAAAAGACAGGGCCAATGATAAAACAGTTATCTATTCGGACTCCAAAAGCTGCCTCATAGCTATTAAAAACTCCACAAATAAAAATCTACTTATCAAAAAAATACAAGAAACACTGCTTGAGCTATCGAAAAATAAACATACAATAATGTTGGTATGGATCCCAAGTCACCAAGGCATCATGGGAAACGAACAAGCAGATAGAGAGGCGAAGGAGGCAGTAAAAAAGGAAAAACCGGACGGAACGAAAAACACAACACCAGAAGATATAAAAAAAGTAGTCCGATGTAAAATAAAAGAAAAGTGGGAAAAAGATTGGAAGGAGAACAACACCTCCAAATTAAAAACAGTAAGGCAATCCACGTACCAAGCATCACCGAGTGACCATTTCGATCGTAAAACTCAAGTAATCATCGATAGGCTCAGGATAGGCCATACTAAACTAACCCACGGACACTTAATGAACAAAGAAGATAAACCAATATGCGAAAAATGTAAAGTACAATTAACAGTGCAACATATTTTAATTGAGTGTATGTCCCTAAATAAAGAACGAATAAAAACCGCCCTCCCTAATGATATAAAAGAATGTTTAGACACTAAGGCTGGTGTGGAAAGAACAATAGAGTTTCTCAAAGAAACAGTGTTATATAATTGTATATAAGTAATAACAAAAAAAATGTAAAATTATAATATTATAAATAATGTACACAAAGTGGTCGTTGATGGCCTTGGTAGCTAAAAAACGACCTAAAATAAAAAAAAAAAATCAAAAATTCTTAATGACATCTTAAAATAAATAATAAAAATAAAAAAAATAAAATTTCTTTGTTCAATTTGATTCTTTTAGTTTTTTGACAAAAAACAATTAATTTGTTTAAAAAGTTTATATTTTATGTTGGTTGATGAGTTGAATGAATTGTGATAGAAAAAAGAATATTGTTTGAAATGTTTTTTCTCGTAGTAAAAAATCCTGACAAATAAGTTTAATAAATGAGCCACCGAAGAAGTTGCAAAATAGCAACGAAACGTATGGCATATTTAATCAAAACTTGTATTTAATTTAATTTAAAGTCTTGTCCAACTCCCTACGATTCCTTTAATTATTAATCATGGACACGAATAATGAAATATTCTTATAAGTATTGCGCATTTATCTTTAAGTACCTGGAGCCACCAAGCGATCCACGGTAATAAAATAAAAAAATATAAAAATATATATACGCCCCTGAACCCCCCCCCCGAAACCATGCACCTTGCACCCAGGAACGGCCAACTGTGATAATGCTTGAAAATCTACAAATTTGAAATTCTGAAACAAAAAATTAATTTGCCAGTTGGGACTCCGTTTCACAGTCGGTCAACCAGATACAAACTTTTACTGTAAGTACGATTGAGAAGTTAGTTAGTTATAAGGAAAGTTTGGAGGAACATAAGTTTGTGTGATCTAGACGCAGAAGGTTTTTTATTCACAAAAAGGAGCTGGAAAATTAAAACAAATAAATAATTTGGACAAGAAATGATTGAACAAAATATTCAGTCTGTAAAATGACAAGTTTAATTACTTTATTGGAAAATAATCAAAAGTTATTCAGTCAACAAATATTTACAATATAATGTTCTGTTATAATTTTAGTTTGATAAAATAGTAACAATATATAATAAGTTTGTTTAAGAAATAAATTCTTACAAATAGAGTTAATTTGTTGCTTTGATTTTGTTTAGAATGGAAAGTAATATTACAAATAATACTGTTGGTTTAAAGATAATTAATTATAATTATATAATAACATAATTTTTTTTTATAAATTTTATTAAACCAATTATTTTACATTAATTAATGTATACATTGTATTTTTTGCTTCGATTCCGGAGATTACTTCTCCACCATCGAGTGTACTTATACATCTTTAGTCCTTGTTTTTAATAAGAGGAAAAATCTAATTAGATAAAAAAACCTCTTTTCCGATAATTATTTTAATTCCATTATTCCCCAATCAAGTCGATTGGTATACACCCTCTCGTCTTCACATATAATAACATGAGCAATAGGAATCAATTAAAATATCAATTATCTTAATTGGTCTGTGTGGATTTGTATGTATGTTTATTAATTTTCTTAAAATTATCGATTGGTTAAATATAATCTAAAAATATTCTTATTAATAGATTTGGTCCATGGTTTAGAAAACAAAAGAGTTTGTATTTAAAAAAGGGTCAATAATATTAGAATAAATAAATAAGTTGTATGGAATGTTAGTTTAATGTGATAACAAATGTACGTTCAATTTAATTAGGAAAGAAATGTATTTATGATTCAATAAGGATCTTAAATCTTTTAAAATAAAATGAGCTGTTTAATGTTAGGGAGATTTAAATCTTGTTAAAGCAGATGTATTTCTCTTAATAGAAATAGCGTGAGTGGGAATATATTCGAAACGAAACGAAATGTTCATGTGTTAGGAAAACAAAATCGTTGGCCTTCAAGCAATGTGCAGGACTCCTAGACGGACGGTCACTGCTGGCTGGAAGAAATCCTTTGGCAAGAGATAATAGCAAATAATTGTTCCTTTTGGTAGCGGCTTGTATGCGATCCGATGAATCACCGCTTGGACTAAATTCCTATGCGAAATCTTCGTGGAAGCTGGACACAATTAATACTTGATAACTTGTAAGCTGATTTCCAGCCTTCAGGGACGAGATTAACTCATGTAAAATATATGGAAAGGTTCAACGTGGGTCATTTCGATGTTGCTTGTTTGTTTGTTTATTAACAATTAATTATTAATAATGGAAAAAATAAATATTAATTGGCATTGTTTTGGATCATGTGACTGGTGTCATAGAGATAGTAATTAAGAGTGAAACTACTATTCATCACCAGAGTACCTCCGCCATTACATAGGACCGCTATTGCGCGTCCACCGCCCCCGCACCTCAACCCAGCTCCGAATCCCCCACAACTGCACCCCACCTCCTGCACCTCCCACATTCATCCCCATCCCGCATCCAGTTTTTTCATTTATAGCTTTCTAGTGGTCCACAGATTATGTGTATATAGGTATATAAATAAATTCCGTATAATTATTTTTTTTAGTAAAATAACAATTTATCGAGTTTTTTAATCAACTAAATAAATAATATATTTTTTTTTTTTTATTTATTTATTTATCTTAACCAATTATTTCATAATTGACAAAAGATTTGTTATTCACATACTTAAAGCACACTTTAGGAAAATATTTTAACAAATATTAATTCCTCACTTAACAATATATATACAATATTAAGATCAATATTCAAATGGAATAACTAATATAATTTGTTAACTAAATAGTTCATATGTTTTTCTTCTCTTTAGTCGACGAACATTATCATCAACGTTGAGCATTTGTTTCATTTCTTGATTTTCATGTTTGTGTAGACGTTGGTGGTGTCTAACGGCATATTTGTGGATTTCTTCTGTGACTGCATCGAGGTGTAGATCTCGGTGCAGGTCACTATTTCTGATGTACCAAGGGGCATTTACAATACTTTTAGGACTTTATTTTGAAATTTTTGTATAATTTCCATATTGGACTTTTTTGTACAGTCCCACAATTGAATCCCGTAGGTCCATACGGGTTTCAAAATTTGTCTATAAATTAAAAATTTTATTTCTCACAGACAGCTCTGAATTGCGTCCAAGTAGCCAGTAAAGTTTTCGAAATTTGATGTTAAGTTCTTGTTTTTTAATCTTCACGTGTTCTTTCCACTTTAGTTTTGCATCTAGAGTCATGCCTAGATACTTAGCTGTATTGGCATAAGGTATTCTTTGTGATTAATTTGGATAGGAATAGTAACTATTTTCTTATAGGTAAAAAATAAATAATATATAATAATTTTATTGAGGCAATTTTTACATGAAATAATGTATACATTGTATTTGAGGCTTCGATTTCGGAGATTACTTCCCCACCATCGATTGTACTTCATCTTCTAGCTTGCGATAATATTGGTAGTAAGTTAAAAGAGAAAGAATTTAATCAATATTTTTCGGACAAATTCTAAGATTTTAGTAGAAATTTATTAATATTAAATTAAAAAAAGATGCTCAAAACTTTAATTATACATTGTTAGTAAGTGTTCAAAATTGCCACAATTTTTCACCATAGTCAAATCGGTAACTTCCCCATCGCACTCTGACCCCTATTGTCGGCATTTGAAACATCACTCCCCACCTTTTTGTTCTCGAGATCCTGGCGACCGCGCCAAACTAGTTCTTATACTCTCAACCACCACGGGGTAAACATCACTTAGAATTACTCTATGTGTTTTATTCGTTAGACTTGAATGGGCCTGAAAGGTAAGAATGTTCTGATAGCTAAAATTCATATCCTTACTTGTTCATTTCTTTAATTATTTTTCTCTTTTTATCCTGAAAGGTTCTTCAATGTATATGTTTTGATCGTCCGCTCGATTGACGAAGCAACAAAACATATACAAGTTCAAGACAGAATTGAAATGGTCTTAATTTATACGGGGAATGTGGAAGAAGTGTTAAGGGCTCCCAATGAAATGAATGCCGAGCGTTTTCTTTACAGGGATACACCCTCACAAGATTCAATTTTTGAGTGTTGTAAAATCTGTTAAAAAAAACAAACAAAAAAAAACAAAACAGGAAATGTAAAGGCTATGAAGAAACTTAAAAAGATCAAAATAACGAAATTATCTGGAATTCATCCAGAAGACTTGCGATACACTCTGGAATATCACAGACCAGTATCGCAAAATTATTAATTATTATATTATTTTTATTTTTTGTTGCGTTTGGAGCCCTTGGGATCACGCAAAGCTTGATGTCTCTTTCTGGTTGGACCTTCCATGCCTCTATATTTTCCCCTGAACGTGTTATCGAGTTCCATGGTCAGGCTATGTAATTTTCCTGGCCGGATGAGTGTGTTGATGTTAAAGGTGCCCAGGTATGTATGGATTTTTGGCGTTATTCTTCCATTGTTTGTTCTTTTGATTTCGTGATGGTCCGGGTCCCTCAGAATCTGAATGCCCGGTTGCCACTCGAGGGTGGGTGGATTGGTTACCACCTGGGGTAATCTTGTTTTGCCTGTCACGATTCATGGTTGCTTGTTACGAAATTTTGTCCTGCGCATGCGCGATGTTTTGTAGAACCAGAGATTGTCAGTTTCTGGAGCTGAGGGGCCGTTTTTTTTATTATTTTAAAATAAATTCACTTTGCTTCTTGGTGGGATCGAACTGATGAAGTCTAGGTTGATGTCCTCCTAATCGGATTAGAAAAGTTGGTGATTTAATCGATTGCGCTACAGACCTCTCATGATTAAATTATTAATTATTATTTAATAATATTTAGTATTTAATTATTATTATTTGATAATTAAGTTAAATAATTGTTAAAAATAATTATTAATAATTTTTTTTGAGATATAATTGATTCATGTATTTTGTTTATTTGTTGTCGTATAAAAAAATAGTTCTAATAAAAGTTTGCAATGGTCTTGCGATAACGGAGAGAATTATTCAAAAATCAAATAAATTAAAATGTCTATATTTTTATTTAGGGAATTTTATATATAATTATGTATAAATTATTGAATAGTGGAACAAAGGGATCCTGATGAGTTCCAGGTATAATGGGTATGCATTGACCAGTAATTATATCATTAAGAAATAACGAGGGAGGAATGACCGACCAGTCCAGAGTTCAGAGAGCGACAAACACACAAAGCAGTCTTCTCTGAGGCAAGATACACCTAGGATCTATTCAGAGTCACCAGAGAAAGCAGACATTATTATTTACTACTATTCTATTCCGAGTCTTCTCTAAGCAAGAGACAAAGCAGAACACAACTATTCTATTCCGAGCCACTGGAGAGAGACTTTTTATCTTTATTACTATCATACCCAGGTAACCACAATATCCTAAGAATATTCTAAGGATATTCTAAGGACATTTAAATCTTCTTAGAATATTCTGAGGATATTGTGTGTTACCTGGGTAGAGAGAGCGAATGACAGCAAATTCTCCAAATATACATTTTCCTTCTTCTTCGAGCGCCTAGGTTGCACAAGGCGGTTACTTCATTTTATTTTATATACGTCTTGAGGAAAAGGTGCTGGCGTACGAAGCGCACACCGCTAAAATATATACAATCATATACATTGAGCACCAGAGAAGCTCACCTTCGGATACAGTCCTCAAACCTGATATACTAGTATATATATTACATTCGTCAGACGTTCTTCCGCAACGGAACATCTACAAGTAAAATACCACGTCGGCGTCAACCGTGTTCGTAGTGTAGCTCCCACACACCCACCCACCCACCCACCCACACACACACACCCCCACACACACACACAGAGAGAGAGAGAGAGAGACAGACAGACCTTTCACTGCAACTAGGAAACTACAAAGGGAACATTTCTCTATCTCGCCTTTCTTATTTATAACGATACAAGAATAAATATCTCATTCTCTCTATTAATTGCTGGTCAGTATTACAATTATTTCTAGGATAAGTACCAGGAAGTCCACATCCTCACATCCTTCACAGTCACATATATATCATTCTTTATTATAGAAACGCCGAACTTAGATCAGCACTGAGATACACACCCAAACCCCATAAAAAAGTCGAAGCAGATATAAATTAATAACCTAATATTAAAAAAACATTAACGTAAAATTAAATAAAGCCCAATCCCCTTTGAACATAAGGTTACATTGCTCCCTCCCTCTCGCCCCTTATATATTCCACCTCTTCGCGAGTTGTTCAGTTTTTTTTTTGTTGATTAAGTAAACGTATACAAAAATACAGGTTTCCATTTAAAAAACGGAACTTGATATTGAAATACACTTGAAAGCTTGTTTTAGGTCGAAAAACAATAGAGTAGTTTAGTTTCCCCCATGATATAAATAAACTTTTATTCGAAATTTTTTTTCATATAATGCACCGTTTTTGAGTTTTAAGACTGTCTCAAGATAAAAAAGTCACCCGGTATAAGAGATGGGGCAGGTTGTTTGGTAAAGTCATGTTGGTGGCCATACCAGTTTATTTTTTCATTTTTGTATATAGCAGGGGTGGTCACTAACTTTAACTTTGGGAGCCGCAAATTTATAAAACTGTTTCAAAGGGAGCCACATTGTTTGGAGATTAATTAATGTTTTGTTAAAAACAAGACACTATTTTTTTATTTTATAAAATACTAGCTGCAAGGCCCGCCTTCAGCGGCCCTCTTGCTAGCCAGGGGGCACGCCCCCTGGACCCCAACCCACGAATCCCACCCTCACACTACACTCCCCCCCCCGACCCATCCAGCACACCTACCCCCGCACCATGAACCCGTGTCCAACCCCCGCCCCCATACCACAGAACCCAAACCTCACCGCCACTCCAACCCACCACACTCCCCGAAACCCACCCAGCAACCCAACCCCAACCCCCTCACCACCACCCCAACCCTCACCCCACCCACCTCGGGCGCCCAACCCACGAAGCCCAACCTCATCCCCCCACTCCAACCCACCACACTCCACGAAACCCACCCAGCACCCCAACCCCCGCCCTCACACCACCACTTCAACACTCTAACCTGCACCCCCCACCTCGGACCCCACCCCGTACCACCCCACTACGCCACTGGACCCTCACCTGAACCCCCATCCAACAACCTTGCATCACCCCCGTGCCCCCCCCCCTACTCCGACATAATCCCTCACTCCACCGCCATTCCACTCCACGCATCCCATGCCCTAACCCACCCCCACTCCACCCCCGCACCCAGTTTTTGCATTTCTAGCCTTCTAGTGACCCACAGATTATGTAAACAAAATTTGGTTGAGTTTGGTACAAGTGCAAGAATTTTCTTTTTTGACCCCCCCCCCCATTTTAGGTGGTTAGTTTTTGCATTTCTAGCTCTCTAGAGTCCCACAGATTATGTATAGAAACTTTGGTTGAGTTTGCTCCAAAAGGCAAGAATTTTCATTTTTTGACCCCCTTTTTTAAGTGGTTAGTTTTTGCATTTCTAGCTCTCTAGAGACCCACAGATTATGTATACTAAATTTGGTTGAGTTTGGTCCAAGAGCAAGAATTTTCATTTTTTGACCCCCACCCATTTTGGGTGGTTAGTTTTTGCATTTCTAGCTCTCTAGAGGCCTACAGATTATGTATACAAAATTTGGTTGAGTTTGCTCCAAGGGCAAGAATTTATATATTTTTCTCTTTCCCCCCCTTTTTGGTTGGTTTTTGGGGGGAATTTTTTTAAACAAAAGTTGTCAGAAATCACATCCCCTACAACTTTGCTTATTATAAAATTTCCCGTAGAGTTAATAGTTTAAGAGTTATTTGATAATTTTCATTCGTGCACCCCCAAACCCCCTTTTGGGGTCAAAATATCAAAACGTTATATAGCTAAAACGTAAGTTAGAAGACCTCTAATACAAATATGAAATTTCATAATAATCCCTTAAGCCGTTTTGACGTGAATCGTGCGCAACTTTTCGCGGAAACCACTGAAACAGACAGACAGACAGACAGACATACACACAGGAATTTTGTTGAGGGTGTTTTCGTTCATAACTTTGCTTGAAACATGTGCAACCAAAATTTGGCGTGATTTGGACCAATGTACAGACAAAACCTTAATTTTATATATATAGATAAATGAAGTAACATATGTATTTTTGCTCTACTTACTTATAACATTACAAATTAATTTAATTTTTGTATTATTATTTTTGAATTTAATTATTATACAGGGTGGGGCATAAAGATCTACCACATTTTGAAGAGGTATAATAAAATGTAAAAATTTAACTAGAAAAAATTAAATGTATTTTTAAAAATAAAATAAATGAAATTTTTTTTAAATGTATTTTAAATATTATCAGACAAAAAGGGGGGAGGTCAAAAAAGTCTAGCCCTTTTGACTAAACTCAACCAAATTCTGTGGATCCCCAGTAGGCTAGAAATGCAAAAACTAACCAAATTTTTTATACATAGTTTGTTCGAAAGGGCTAGAATTTTCATTTTTGACCCTCCCCCCATTTTTGGTGGTTAGTTTTTGAATTTCTAGCCTTCTGAGAGTCCACAGAATATATTTACAAAATTTGGTTGATTTTGGTCGAAAGGGCTAGACTTTTCATTTTTGACCCTCCCCCCATTTTGGGTGGTTAGTTTTTGTATTTCTAGTCTTTTTGGGGCCCACAGAATATGTATACAAAATTTGGTTGAGTTTTGTCGAAAGGGCTAGAATTTTCATTTTTGACCCCCCTTTTTTGTCTGATAATGTTTAAAATACATTAGAAAAAATTATTCTATGTTCTTTTTAAAAATATATTCACTTTCTTTCTAGTTAAATTTTTTCATTTTTTTTATACCTCTTCAAAATGTGGTAGATCTTTATGCCCCACCCTGTACTTTTTAAAATCAGTATTATTCAAGAGTGTTCAAGTGCCGCACGAGATTGCCTGAAGAACCGCATGCGGCTCGTGAGCCACGTTGTGGCCACCTCTGGTATATAAGCAATTTTTATACGGCAGAGATTCACTTTCTATTAATTTGTTTTTATTTGGCTATCGACTTTTTCATCATGAACCACTATTATTTAATTTGACCAAAGATTATTTTTATTGACGAGTTTCCCTTCTATTCAAAAAGCAATTCTATTTCTATTTGTATACGATTGTAGGTAGATTTTTTTTTTTTTATTTTATCTCTAGGGCGGTCCAAGCAAGGTACGTAAATGAAGACGACGGCACAGACAGACAGACAGACAGACAGAGTCAGCCAAAGGTTAATTTCCCTCAACCTGGCCATATAACGTCCCTCTCGCCCAACCCGCAATTTGCATTTTAAATTATTCAACAAATAATGAAACAATAAAGAATTTAATTCCTATTCGGAAGGCTAATTTTAAATTATGTAAATTTCTTCGGGAATATTGTAGCGAGAATTCATTTAATTTTTCGCAATTTGATTATTTAGATTAGTAATTTTTGAACACGACAGGCCAGCCAGCCAGCCAAGCCTACAAGTCGCTCTTAGATAATAAAAATTCTGTTTTACAATATAAACTCGTTTATTCAACGAAATTATCAATTTACAATATATATATATATATATGAATTACATAGGGTTTGCCATATTTGGAAATGAAATTGAAATTGTAGTTAATATGCAAAAAAATATGGAAACGAAACAAATTTAATTGATCTGTGTCACGTGTTAAATTCGTACAGTAAATTATTAATTCCCAAAAGGTAATTTCAAATATAAAGCCGAATGGTAGATTTATTAATCGCTTGGTATGATTTATCATACCTATAATAAAAATAAGAGAAAAAGTGAACGTTTTTTAAAAGACTCGATATGCTTTACGCAAATCTAAGAGATGTGTTAATTATCAATACTATATAATAAAGCAGTAAGAAGTCTCTTGGTTTGTCCGATTTTGCCCACTTATGGCTCCGCCCGAGGGGTGATCCGCAATTGGAAGTAGGTGTACACCTCTTTGGAAGTATTTTGGAAGTACTTGAAAATATTTGGAAGTACTTGGGAATATTTGGAAGTACTTGAAAATATTTGAAATTACAAGTGGAGGTAGGTGTACAGCATATTAGGTCGCAGTTCACCCTTCAGCTCCGCCTCTTCAGGCCCCACCACCTGTTTATTCTATCTACAATAGACTTTCCGGAAGTTTCTAGAAAATTTGGAAGAACTGTCGTTCACAAGAATTGGACTCTCTCGCGGAGTGATGTTAGGAGACGGTTCACGAGCCTCGAGCTATCAAGAAGCCCACAGAAGGTGGGCGTTTTAGCTGATTTTCACATATATCGTATAATGATTATCGGATATAATGTGAACTATTGCGATCGTATACCGGGGTTCTGACACTTTGAGAGCTTCTAATTAAAAGATGAAAAAGTGAATTTCGCTTTGTGACTTCTAGTTGGAAGGAATCAATGCCCTTAATAGTTTGACACCGTATTTAGATCATAAAACCGGATATTGTGGCTCCAAAGGCCAAAAAGGGGCCAAAAATCCATTGGACAGTACGTACGTATGTGCCCCCTGCGTTTCGCAACTATAATTCTCAGACCTACGAAATTCGAAACTTAAGCTCAATATAGTCTAGAAGGAGTACAGCAAGCTTTTGGTTGAAATAAAAATACCGGAAGTTGACATTTACATGAAAGATTTTTCGTTTTTTGTGATTTTCTCAAAAACGGAACTAATGATATTTTTTTTTTAATTGGTGTACTTATCAAGTATTATAAGTTATTAGTCGTGTATAAATTGTAATCCTATTGAAATAAAGGAAGAGGGTGCAAATTAGGAGTGTCGCAAAATAAATATTTTAATGGTTTATATCTCGGAGGACGCCCTGAATGGAATTAACCAAATCCTAATAGAAGAAATCAAAATGAATATAAACAAGAATAAAACCAAGGTCCTAGTATGTACAAAAAAAGAACAAACGAGACAGGAATGCATCAAAATTAACCAAGAAAACCTAGAAGGAGTTAAGGAATTCCGCTACCTAGGAAGTAAAATAACATGGGATGGGAGGAGCAAAAACGAAATTAAATCAAGAATTGCCCAAGCAAAAATGGGGTTTAATTCAAAACAAAAACTACTGCTATGTTCCTCCTCAATCAGCTTAGAAAACAGGAAGTTGCTATTGAAGACATATGTATGGAGCATAGCCATGTACGGGTGTGAAACCTGGACAATTAGAAAAGAGGAGAGAAAGAGATTAGAGGCTTTCGAAATGTGGTGCTACAGAAGAATAAGGAATATCAAATGGATGGATAAAATTACAAATGAAGAAGTTCTTGGAAGAATCGGAGAAAGAAGAACCTTGTGGAAGAGTCTGAAGAAGAGAAGAGGTCAGATGATGGGGCACACACTGAGACATGGGGGACTGCTTAGGGGCAATATCTTGGAGGGGGAGGTGGGAAAAGAAAAGGGGAAGGGGAAGACCCAGATTAGAATATTTCAACCAAATAATTGGGGATATGGGATGCCAGACATTTAGAGAGGTCAAACAGCTGGCGGGGGGCAGAGTCGAGTGGAGACGGAGTTGCATCAAACCAGTCTTAGGACTGTATACTCAATGATGATGATATCTCGGATATGGAGAGTTGCAGAGCCTTGGAATTTGAAAATGAAGCTATCTAGAGCAGTGGTTCCCAACCTTTTGTGGCCCATCGCCCCTTTCTAGAGGTTGACTAACACCTATCACCCGCTTTTCATTTTCATTGTAAGCCTAATTTTAATTTGAAGTAAATTGTAAATATTAAAGCAGTTGTATTATTTAAAAAAATTTAACAACCAAAGCAGTTTTATCCGGCCACTTTTAAATAAAATAGAAAAAAATAAAAATGTACATTTTTTACAGAAAACCGCCAATCAATGAATTTATTCACGACATCTAGTGTTTCCTTCAGAATCTCTTAACCCAAAATATGACAAACATAAATTAAATTTATTGAGGTTCAAAAAGTGGGAATCTAAAGTCCCACCATCCTATTGTCAAATAAGGCATATTCCAGCATCAAAGGACATGCCGCCTGCTACTCCAAAATATTACCCTTAAAAAAATTAAATTATTATGAAGAAAAAATTACTCTAAATGCCCGTACTCGTAAGGGAAGTGATTCCATGTGCATGTGAGTGAATTTTAATTGTTCCCTCTTTGAATACTCATCGCCCCCCAATCTCTCCGACCTTATTTATCGCCCCTCTGATAACCCAAATCGCCCACTTGGGGGCCATCGCCCCCAGGTTGGGAACCACTGATCTAGAGGCTAGAAGAATTACCTCAAGATTTTGTCTAAAATCGAAGAACCGGAAGTACATGTTTACTTTAAGATTTTTGGCATTTATTAATTTCTTCTTTTTTTCTTGTTTTCTTAAAAACACAAATTGAAATAATTTGAATCAAGAAAATTGCTATGATGATTTCAAATAAAGGAGAAACTAATATGAAATGTGAGTGGTGCTCACAACAGTTGATTTTTTTTTGAGGTGACAACGTCTTATAATTCGATGAAGCCGGCTGCACTCTCGAAAAAACATGACTCATCTGAGGCGTTCCATTTAAGGCTTGAAGTGCAAGCGAGAGCGCGGAACGAGCAAGGAGCTAAGGAGGAACAGCTAGGCTAGAAAAGCAGGAGTGGGGGGTGTCTCCAGTCAAGACAGGCATTTCCCCTCCAGCCGCCATCGTGTGAAGGGCACAAAACCTTCTCTTCCCATCTGAACGTATGTTAATAGTATCCATCTTTAAGACAGTTCTTTTTATTATTAACAGTGATAAAAAACAAGTTTGATTTTCTTTATATATTTTTTGTTTTTTATTAAAAGTGTGTGTAGGAAAGCCGAATCAATTATTAGAGAGGCGTTAAATGACAGTGGAGGAAAATTTATGAAAAAAAATACAATGAAATATATTTGACTAATTCTTTAATGATGGACTTTAATGAATCACACTCGAATATTTTCTCTTCATTAAATGACCATATTTTAAATAATCTCCCAATGGAAAACCATATAGTATTACTAATTAAAAGTATTTCAAAATATTATTTTAAAATAAGATTACACTATATAACAAAAAGAGTTATGTAGACAAAAGTAAATCGAAAAGAATATTTTTTAACAAGTTAACCCATTTTCAAGGATATTAAATATAATTAATCGTTTCAACTTTTTCTTACAATCGTACCTGATTTAAAAACTATATTTTTGGTATTTCTATAATATATATTTAAATTTTTTTATTTGTTTTATAACTTAATTAATTCTTAATCTTTGAATTGTGTAAAAAACATTGGTTTAATAAATAAATAAAAAATCGGTTGTCTGTAAAGTCGGTTTACTGACGATAGTTGAACGTGACAACGTCATAAGAAAAATAATTTTTAAGAAAAAAATAAAAATCAGACTTCAAAAATTAAATGCAACAAATAAAATACACTAAAAGGTATAAAATAATTATTATCTTATTTAGTTACAACTAAACGACGAAATATTAACATGAAATTACTTTTTGAAGTCGGTGCCAAACTAACTATACCTATAAGCGAGCGTACCCGCCAAACGTACTAAGTAAGATCCGTCGAGTGCGATTCATAAAAGGTATATATTTGGCACCAACTTCAAAAAGTAATTTCATGTTAATATTTCGTCGTTTAGTTGTAACTAAATAAGATAATAATTATTTTATACCTTTTAGTGTATTTTATTTGTTGCATTTAATTTTTTGAAGTCGGTTTTTATTTTTTTCTTAAAAATTATTTTTATTTTTCTCTTTTTAGTGATGTCATTAATAGTGATCATATCATCAGAACTTGACCAAATTAATATGACACCATCCCTAAGACACCCCCTTTCGGATAAAAAAAGAACCATCGAAATCGGTTCATAAACAAAGAGGTTAGGTCTAAACAAACCTAATAAAAAAGGTCTAATACCTATGGAAAAAAATCGAAAAAAAATGGGACCAATCGGAAGCTAGACTGGACCCAATGCAAAAAAAATTTTCAAAATCGGTTGACAATTGGCGGAGATATGAGGTAACATAGGCACAAAAAAAAAAAAAAAAAAATTCAGTCGAATAGAGAACCTCCTCCTTTTTTGAAGTCGGTTAAAAATACCATTCCATCAGTATTTTCTTATGACGTTGTCACGTTCAACTATCGTCAGTAAACCGACTTTACAGACAACCGATTTTTTATTTATTTATTAAACCAATGGTTTTTTTGTAAGTGAAAAAAAGCGCAAACTAGAAAGTTACAGCATGCAAAAACAGGCACAGTATCTACTCTTATTAAACGAGCAAAAATTGTATATTTATTTGTTAGTATATATATTTGTTTGTTCGTATATATATATTTGTTTGTTTAGATATTTGTATCTTAGTTCTATTTTGAAAACGGCTTTACCGATTTTGATGAAATTCACGGGTTAGGGGTTTTTTGGGGTGACAATTCGATCTGTCACGGTTTCATCTTCGACAAAATTGTTTTTGATGGGTTTTTTCGTAATCAAATTAATTATTCTCAGGTAGACAAATCCCATTCTTAGGGTTTTAAAAAAGGTTTCCCTTTTCCTTTTATACCCAGGCAGACAATGGGTTGTTTGTTTCATTGTTCTAAAAGGCCTTGAAGAAGTATTGTGATTGTGGATTTTAACATATTTTGTTCTCCCTAAACGTTAGAAATATTAATAAACGTTTTATAATTGTTTTTATAAAGAACTTTATTTATTTAATAGAATAAAAAATAATCAAGAATTTATTTAAAAATATATTTCGCATAAGCAGGTCTCAATTTTCTGAAAAAAAACAACACATTTTGATAGGTTTTATTTATTAACAATTGGATGAATAAAAATGAATCATATGGTTGAATCAAAACAGGTGCAGGAGGTGGGGCGCAGTGGTGGGGAATCCGGGGGTAGGGAAAAATTTCGGGGGTGGGGTCGAGCGGGGTAGAGGTGGGGGGGGGCTACATTGGGCGTATATTATATATTTTTGTATTTTTTTAATTTGAAAGCGGCTCTCAAATAAAAATCGACCTTTTTATCAGAATTTTAAATTCCCTATATCATACAATTTATAATTACTTTTACATGCAATATTTTTTATTTATTTTAAATTTCAAGAACCGATTCGATTCCCTTGGGGGTTTGAAAAACTTCCAAAAGGGGAAGATTTCTTTCTGGTGACCGGCGATAAAAGATCCCTTCGCATAAACGTCTCTATCGAGAAAATAAGATTAATAGTTTTTTTTTTTTTTTTTTTTTTTTCAATTCAAATTTAATATTTATTACACTTCTTTTGAGCTGTCAATTTTTTTTCGTTGGCTTGGTCGAAATTCATCAAAAAGTGAAAATTTTATTATCTATCATAACGATATTATCGGTCCCTAGTTCGATATAATAATCGATTCTGGTAAAGTGAAGTTAATTAATAATCGCTCTGGGAAATCAATGCCTAATTTCTATATGAAAAATAGAGGACAATAAATGATATATAAAAATTAAGCTGACGTGTTCTGATGTGGCCAACCACTTGACTTTACCATACAACCTGGCCAGGATATTCTCAATTATTGCAATCGTGAATGAAAAAAGTGTTGTTTTTTTTTCGAAATATCTCAAAAACGGCTAAAACTATTTTGATTAAAAAAATTGAGCGAAACCATGGCATTTCGCTTTAGAAAAAAGCCCTAATAAGTGAACATCGAAAAAATTATATTTTTCGAGATAATAATTGTTTTGTCAAAATGTCTGTTAATCTGTCTGTTAGTCTGTGCGTTACCAAATTTTTGTGGACGAGCTAGCTCAAAAACTAGTCTGAATATCGAAACCAAATTTCACACATAGTTTTGGTCCATTGAGATTAAGAGCTGATTAGATTTTGGTGCATATCGACCCAAAATTAAGGGGGGTGGAGGGTGGGGGGTTAAAATTTAAAATCTAGGCTATTTGAGCAAACTCAACACCAGAAGTCTAAAAATGCAAAAACTTACCGCATAAAATAGGGAGTCAAAAAATGAAAATCTTAGCCATTTACCAAACTCAACGAAATTTTGTATACATAATCAGTGGGCCCTCTGGCGTATAAAAATGGAAAAACTAACCCCCTTACCCTACATGATTATAAATAATTTTATTAAATCTATATATATATAAAATTAAGGTTTTGTCTGTACATTGCTCCAAATCACGCCAAATTTTGGTTGCACACGTTTCAAGCAAAGTTATGAACGAAAACACCCTCAACAAAATTCCTGTCTGTATGTCTGTCTGTCTGTTTCAGTGGTTTCCGCGAAAAGTTGCGCACGATTCACGTCAAAACGGCTGAAGTGATTATTATGAAATTTCATATTTGTATCAGAGGTCTTCTAACTTACGTTTTTAGCTATATAACGTTTTGATATTTTGACTCCAGAAGGGGGTTTGGAGGGGCGCACGAATGAAAATTATCAAATAACTCCTAAACTATTAACCCTACGGCATATTTTATGATAAACAAAGTTGTAGAGGATGTGATTTCTGGCAACTTTTGTTTAAAAAAATTTCCCCAAAAAACCACCCAAAAAAGGGGGGAGGGTGAATATATGTAAATTCTTGCCCATGGAGCAAACTCAACCAAATTTTGTATACATAATCTCTGGGCCTTAAGAGAGCTAGAAATGCAAAAACTAACCACCCAAAATTGGGGGGGGGTCAAAAAATAAAAATTCTTTCTCTTGGGCCAAACTCAACAAAATTTTGTATACATAATCTGTGGGTCACTAGAAGGCTAGAAATGCAAAAACTGGGTGCGGGGGTGGAATGGGGGTGGGGTGAGGAGTGAGGCGGAGTAGGGTAGAGGTGAAGGGAGTGGTGCGGGGTGGGTTCAGGGGGCTAGGCGGGGGTGGGGTGCGCAGGGTTGGAGGGCGCGGGGTGGGGTCCGGGGTGGGTGGGGTGCGGGTGGTGGAGTGGGGGCGGGGGGTTGGGAACGGGTGCATGGTGCGGGGGTTGGGGTGCTGCTGGGGTTTTAGGGGTGGGAGTGAGGGGGGTTAGTCGGTTAGGGTGCGGAATGGAGTAATGGGGTGGTGGTGTGGGGGCGGGGTTGGGCATGGTGCGGGGGCGGGGGTTCGGCATGGTGCGAGGGTGGGGGTGATGGGTGGGTTTCTGGGGGGGGGAGTAGGGGGTGAGGGAGGTTCCAGTGCTGGGGGTCCAGGGGTGTGCCCCGTGGCTAGCAAGAGGGCCGCCGAAGGCGGGCCTTGCAGCTAGTATTGAATATAAGTGAGGGGCCAGGTTGTATGGTAAAGCAAAGTGGATGGCCACATCAGAACACGTCAGCTTATTTTTTTAAAATTTATTTACAACACGATAAAATGAAGCTCCTGAGGACAAAATTATTAAATTATTAATTATTATTAAATAATTAAGTTTCTTTCGGGGACCGATGCAGTATAATTGTATCCTTATTGCCTTGCAAAACAAAAAAAAATTAAAACTCTAATAACTCCAAAACTAATAATTTTTGACCTCGGGTTCATAGCGTCAAATTTATTGGAAATTACCTATAGTATACTCCCTTTCAAGATATCTATCGAATTACTAATAACCCAATAGAAACAATTTTCGGTAATTAATTTTGGCCATCAAGCTGTGTCATGTCAGAAAAGCAATGGAGTTGAACATATAGGGGGTGGCTTAGGTGTAAAAATAGTTACGAATGTGTTCGCTTTTTGCCAAAGCAAACACAAACAGGCTCTTATTAGCTCTGTATTTGTACAACCCAAGAGTGACAGACAGGCTCACCGAAGACAACCAACCCTAAAAGCGAACTTTTTTCTCATTATTCTCGCCCCCCGTTCTTTAGTTTTATTTTCAGGAAGCCTCCCGATTTATTCGTGGCATTTGCTATTAGACCGTGAATAGATCAATCGGGCAGCCATAAGTCACCGGATACATTGCGCCCTGGTTAAAGACCAGTTAGTAATTATTTAGCCGTGGCTCTGGATTACCCTCAACTAACTTTATTCAGCGCACCACCCCCGCCACCCCTGTAGACTTTACAGACACACCAATCTGAAACCGCGCCATGTATCTCAAGTTGGCGATTCATTCTAATTCCACCTATTTACCATGAATTGTGCATTTAATTTCAACTTTTTAGCTGCTGCTTGAACAACACTTAAGCTTATATATGTAGTATTGAAGGAGACAATAAATGAGTGTGTCTTCTGCTGGCATTATAAATTTTTAATTTATTTATAACGAGACTATAGTTTCGAGAGCTTTGCTACATTAATTCGTGTGAATCAATTGTAATAGACTGATGAAGAGGGCAAAGGTAATAAAGTAAAAATTTATAAATCCAGCAGAAGACACACTCATTTATTGTCTCCATCAATTTATAAAAATTCTGCTACTCTCGACAAAAAGAAACTTTCAATTTCATAATTTATATATAATAAGTATACTTAAATTTGGAAGCTTAGGCCTTTTGTAAATTTACTTTGTTTTCGGGATTCGCAAATAATAATTTTAATTTCCTAATTTTAATAAATTTTATTTGTCATGAACTATTAGAGGGTTTTAAAATATTAAAAAAATCACGTAGGATTATAATAGATATAGATTTCAAGTAATTTGGACAGATGTTTGTTTACATTAGTAACCTGAAATATATTATACAAGTAGCTGCAAGGCCCGCCTTCGGCAGCCATCTTGCTAGCCCCTGGACCCCCAACCCGAGGACACCGCCCTCACTCCCCACTCCCACTCACCACACCCCCAGCACCATGCACCCGTGCCAAACCCTCGCCCTCACACCACCACACCAACAGCCCATCCCGTACTCCCCCCCTCCCGAAACCCACCCATAACCCCCACCCCGCGCCCAAACCCTCCCCCACACCACCACCTCCACACTCAATCCCGCGCCCAACCCACCTCGGACCCCTACCTCCTTACCACCCTACTACGCCCCTGGACCCTCATCTGACCCCCACTCCACCAACCCCGCACCCATCCACACCGGACCCCACCCCGTGACCTCCACCCCCACTATGTCGCCTGGACTCCACCCGAACCACCCCCTGCACTCCCACCCTACTCCGCCTCACTCCCTCACCCCACCCCCATTCCACCCCATACCCTAACCCATCCCCACTCCTTTCCGTCCCCGCACCCAGTTTTTCAATTTCTAGCGTTCTAGTGACCCACAGATTATATATTTAAAATTTGGTTATGTTGGCTCTAAGGGTAAGAATTTTCATTTTTTTACACCCTCCCCCATTTTGGGGGGTTAGTTTTTGCATTTCTAGCCTTCTAGTGACCCACAGATTATGTATACAAAATTTGGTTAGGTTGGCTCTAAGGGCAAGAATTTTCATATTTTGACCCTCCCCCCTTTTTCAGTAGTTTGTGGGGGAAATTTTTCTAAACAAAAGTTGTCAGAAATCACATCCCCTACAACTTTGCTTATAATAAACTTTGCCGTTAAGTTAATAGTTTAGGAGTTATTTGATATATTTCATTCATGCCCCCCCCCCAACCCCCTTTTGGGGTCAAAATATCAAAACGTTATATAGCTATAAACGTAAGTAAGAAGACATCTGATCGAAATATGAAATTTCATAATAATCCCTTCAGCCGTTTTTACGTGAATCGTGAGCAACTTTTCGCGGAACCCACGGAAACATACAAACAAACATACATACATACATACAGGAATTTTGTTGAGAGTATTTTCGTTCATAACTTTGCTTGGAACGTGTGCAACCAAAATTTAGCGTGATTTGGAGCAATGTACAGACAAAACCATAATTTTATATATTTATATAGATATAGAGTCTTGCTCATAAGTATTTTATTTGTGAAACTTACCTAGTAATTTAAATTTTTCTTTTATGATTTATTTGTTTAAGACTATATATTATAGGGGGCATTCCACTCCAAATCGATTGGTTTGAAAAATTTTAATTTCTGATTTCCTTCATTTTTTGACATTTTTTAGTAACCATCTAATAACTCTTCCTGGTAAATTTTGAATTTTTTTTTGATCTTTTGAAAAAAAAAACGCTCTTTTTTCGGTTTTTCGTTCATAACTTCTTCAAAAATGGTCCAAATTCAAATTTTTGTTTTTTTACTGACTTTTTAGAAAAAAATACAAAAAATTATTTAAAGTGTTTTTTATTTGCGATTTTTGAGTTTTTAAAAGTTTAATATTGTTTTTGAAACTGTATGTATACCCTTCGATTTTTTAATAATTTTTTATTTTAAACTTCTATTCATTCTACAAATTTCAAGACCGTGTTGATAATTATTATTGTTTTTATTTTTGACAATTCCGAAAGTTTTTTATTTGCTATTAACCATTACTAAAACCACTTTTTGGCATTGAGTTCTGTTTTTTTTTAATTTTTTTATACATTTGTATCGTTAATAGGTGTTTGAAATAAATAATTAGTATTTTAGTTTGTTAAGTACCTGGAGCCACCGAGCGATGGACGGTAACACCTGACCCCCGCCCCCCCTCCCCCACGCCCTCCCGAAATCACACACCTCGCCCCCGCCAATGCACCCCCAATCCGCCCCACACCACCACAACCGCGCCTCTCATTCCCGGACCCCCCACAACTACACCCCACCTCCTGCACCTCCCACAACCACCCCACCCCGCACCCAGTTTTTGCATTTCTAGCTTTCTAGTTTCCTACATATTATGTGTATATTTGTTTACTCGTACACCAATTTGCCCACATTTGTTCATATTGATAAACATTATAAATAGGAAAAAAATAATAAAAAATAATCGTATAGGATCTGAAATAAAAATATAAATTAAATAAGATTTGTTTCCAAGTTATATAAAAAAAAAGCCACTTGAACCACTTTATTTGTAAACACACCTGTTTTGTTATGATTTAGACACCTGTTAATTAAAAACAAACAAAAAAATTCCAAATTTTAATATAATATATTAATATTTGCTATAATCTATTAGTGGGTTTTAAAATTAAAAAAACCAATTAAAAATAAAACATAATTGAAAAAAATGTAAACAAACTTTTTTATTGAGATTTTCATCTATCAATAATTAATTTAATTAAGAAAAGATCAATTAAGATAAAATTTGTCGAGGTCCAGACCTAGCCAGATTGCTTTCTCATCCTCAAAACTTGTTAATAGAATTCGTATCATCAAAATCGGCAAAGCCGTTTTCAAAATAGAACAATGATACAAATATATATATAAATAAATATATATATAAAATATATAAACATATATATACAAACAATTTTTGCTCGTTTAATAAGAGTAAATAAAATAAAAAATTATCAAAAAAAAAAAACGAAGAGTAAGTATATACAGTTTCAAAAACATGACAAAATTTTCAAACTCAAAAATTGGATATAAAAACACTCCAAATAATTTTTTTATATTTTTTTATAAAAAGTATGTAAAAAAAAATTTTGAATTCGGGCCATTTTTGAAGAAGTTATGAGCGAAAAACCAAAAAAAGAGCGTTTTTTTTTTCAAAATTCGATATCTTTTAAATCGGTGATCAAAAAATATTCAAAATTTACCAGAAAGTGTTTTTTGATTGGCACTATAAAATGTCAAAAAATGATGAAAATCAAAAAGTTTCGAAGGCTTGTTCTTAAGTCTTTTTAATTAGAAACATTTCATCTATGATTTCTCATGGGTTCAATTACCGATTGGTTATTGAAAATTTGTTATCATAACAAAGTTAAATAAATTTATAATTTTCTCGTTAATATATCTAAGAATAATTAACATATTAACGAGAATTGTTTTGACTCGCGCTTTTTGTAAAAAGATATATACCGCGAGCCTACTGCTGGCTGAAGCTATTGAGTCTGCGGAGTCTTAAGTCTGGACCAAGACAGAAAAGATGTGATCCATTTTGCTACAATCCAACGTCATTTCGCGTATAGCCCGCATGACATTGGATTGTAGCAAAATGGATCAGATCTTTTTCTCTCTTGGTCCAGACTTAAGACTCCGCAGACTCCAATAGCTTCAACCCGCAGTAGTCTCGCGATATATATCTTTTTTCAATAAAGCGCGGTCAAAACAATTCTCGTTAATATGTTAATTATTCTTAGATATATTAATCAGATCAAGTTAGAAATATACAGGGTGCATGGGAAAGTCCCTTTAACCTGAAAATACTTGCGAACGGAGAGTGCTACAGCCACGCAAGTGAGGTAACGGTATAGTAAAGCGAATATGCCCGACCTAATGCAAACGACACCAGCGCCTCTAGTGGCGAAATGTGGAAGTTAGCCATTGCAAATCGAAAACGAAAAGAGATAGAGCAAAATTTCCAATTAGAAAGTTTTAGAGCATCAATTAATTAGTACGAAACGATATTTGGTTTACACGGAAAGGATAAATTACTGCCTGTATCACAAGTTATATTTATCACTATGAGACTTAGAGTTTAGTTTACCTATTTTGTTTTTGTGTGTGATGTTATCAAAATGTATTGATGTAAGTACATACTAGTATTTATTCATTAAATTGTGCATATTTCTTCTTTCCTCTGGCTATTCCTTTCAAATATTTACACAAAATGGAGTGCATCGATTTTGGATATTTTTGGGCTATACAGGCGCCAATTTATCTTATCCGTGTAAACCAAATATCGTTTCGTACTAATTAATTGATGCTCTAAAACTTTCTAATTGGAAATTTTGCTCTATCTCTTTTCGTTTTTGATTTGAAATGGTTAACTTCCACATTTCGCCACTAGGGGCGCTGGTGTCGTTTGCATTAGGTCGGGCATAGTCGCTTTACTATACCGTTACCTCACTTGCGTGGCTGTAGAACTCTCCGTTCGCAAGTATTTTCAGGTTAAAGGAACTTTCCTATGCACCCTGTATAAGTTCAGATAATATTTTCACTCAATATTTGACAAAAATTCTCGATTGAATCAATTATATGAAACATACGATTAATAACAAAGTTAGCCATTCAAACAATTATCAGAATTAAGCAGAGGACAACCTCCTTTTGTTTCTCTTTGTGAAATAAATTTTAAATCAAATCTTGATAAAAAAACAAATATGCGCAAACTTTTGTTAAATAACTTGTTAGAAAACTTTAGGTACTTTTGAAAAAAAAACAATTTCATAAATTTTCTAAGTTTTAACGAACTGTGAATTTATTTTCACTTATTTTAAGTAATACAATAGAAGAGAGAAAATCTTTTGAAAGTAGCAATGTTAATCTCAACTTTTGTGTCCATCTCTCTTGAGATTTTTATCTATAAATCAAGAATTATAGGACATTGTCCGAATTGACTGAAAAGACCAGATAGGCTAAGACCCTCCCGCTGGACCTCTCTCTCCGAATCGAACTTGATCAACATATTCTTTTCTAAAGCTGAGAGGGCCATTGTTCGAAAGATAAATTGACCAATCTCTAATCAAGGCCTCGTCATCGAGGGTTCTTCTCTCCATTCTATTCACACATGTATGGTAGAGACTTATCAATTGTCGGGCGAGATGAGTTACGCCTGGTGGGTTCAGATAGCGCCACCATCGGGGGCGGATATTCTACCTTCTTCAGGGCACATCCTATACCTACCCGCCGGCACCGCCCCGCCAGATCTTCCCCGGAAGCGGCTTGCACTTCGGCGCCACTATTGTATCATCTTAATGTTGTTTCCGTGTACTTTTAGATCGACGCTGAAGAAAAAAAAACAGAGAGGGATGAAAAGAATGAGAGGCGTGTGAGAAAATGACCAAAAAGTATAAGAGAAGAGGCAGCGGGGAACAAAGATAAGAGGGGGGGGGTAGATTGGAAATTTAGAGGGGGTGACATCACAGGGTCGCAGAATCAAGTTTCAATTCTACTCGATTCCAATATCCTTTACCAATCATTTTGATATTTTATATAGCATCCATACCAGTGGTTTCCAAACAGAGATCCTTATAGTAAGACGAGTTGGTCCAGGCGTGCCTTCGGCACGCCCTCTACAGCTCGGCCCTCCGTGCAGGTGGCCCTGGCGGGCAGCGTCTCGGCATGTGATTATTAGGTCTCCAAAATTCTTTTAAAAAAGCTCCATTCCCAATAAAAAAAGAGGGGGGTCGGATTACAAAAAAATCTTGAAATTATTTTTTAGATATTTGCAAATAAATAATCCATAGTTTTCTAAATAGTAAATGTACTAAAAAGCTAAAAATTTCTATAATTTGCCCCCCCCCCTTCGCCCCCATACAGTCAATTTTGATAGTTGATTTTTACAGGAATAGTTTCTTAAAGTAATAAAGAATAACTCTACAAAATTTGATCAAGGTCATTTAGATCGTTGGGAGTCGAATTTCGAAAAATCCTGAAATTACTTTTTAGATATTTGTATTTAGAATTTTATTAAGTAAAAATCAAGTATTTATCTTATCGTTCTTAATTGAAAATGCATAATTAGTGTAAACACATTGCGAAATTTTTGACCCCTTTAGGGGTCGAATTTCAAAAAATCCTGAAATTACTTTTTAGATATTTTAATTTAGTATTTTTATAAGTAAAAAGCAAGTAGATATTTTATCGTCCTTAAAAGATATCGCATAATCAGTTAAAACACACTTTGCCCCCTTGACCACCTTAGAGGTCGAATTTTCAAAAAATCCTTTCTTAGTGAGCCCCTATGTCATAAATCTAATATCCTCTCCAAATTTCATGTTTCTATGTCCAGTGGTTCTGGCTGTTTTGATGATGAGTGAGTGTTTTAAGTTGCCCGAAATGAAAGAAATCCCTATTTCCAACATTTATCTTATGAAATAACATTGATTCTAAGTTTATATAATTTATAGGAAATGATTAAGATGATGGATGATTTTATTATGTTTGGCTCGAAGGGTTAGTTAGGAGGAGATTCGCCGGGCTTGGATGGGAGATAATCTTCAGAGATTAGAATCTCTCTTGTCGGGGTAAAGCCAGAAAAATGCTATTTTAAATAATAATTTGCACTAGGCAGTTGAAAATATGCTCTTCTGAAATACGAACTTGCCAGAGGCAATTGAAAACATGCTTTTAATAAAATAATGGCACAAGGCCCGCATTTATTGCTTCTTCGTTACAGAACGTGTATACAAATTATATTTGTTATAACCTATTAGTGGGTTTTAAAATTAAAAAACCAATTAATAAATAAAAGATAATTGCAAAAATAGTAAACAAACTTTTTTATTGATATTTTCATCTATCAATAATTACTTTAATTAAGAAAAGATCAATTAAGATTAAATTTGTCGAGGTCCAGACCTAGCCAACGTTTTCTCGTCCACAAAACTTGTTATTAGATTTTGTTTTATCAAAATATATATATATATACAAACAAATATATATATATATATATAAACAATTTTTGCTCGTTTAATAGGAGTAGATTATTTTTCTTCACGTTTTAATAAATTTTTATACACAATGATCAAATAAAAATGTTTAAGTTAATTTTATAATAGGGCTGTCCAGCAAGCAAGCTTTGTCTGTCTCCTGGGTGTACCAAATATTTTAAACAGTCACCCAATTCACTATAAATTTTTGATAAAAAGAATATTATCCATTAAATTCAGACGACGTTTCAATCACTTTATCGGTGATCGTTTTCAAGTATAAGATACCCGTGCTGTTAGACAACTGAACCAAAAACATCCACTATTTAATGTTTATCGAATAAATATAGGAATAAGTTAGTTGAAAGAGGGGTTCGAAAACTCGCTACGGTTTGATGTTTGATGTTGATCTAAAGTCTAATGGATTATTATTGAGAAAGAGAGAAGTTGTATGATAGGATGTACCTACCTCTAATGTATTAAGTTGATTTTTAAATTTCCATTTGTTGAAGAAGCAGGGTAGGTATTCCCTCTAGCTCTTCTGATGTTTGAATTCGACAAATTCAATATTATTTCATTCAATAAGATTCAATATTTCCCTGTTTTTATTCTTTCAAAAATATTAAAATGATTACCTTCTACTAAATTTCAAGTGTTTTATTAAAAAAGAAGGACGATAAATTATTCATGCTTTTAAGAACTATATACAGGGTGTTCCACAGTACTCGTTCATTAAACGTTTTCATGGAAGGAGTTGAGAGAAAATTTTGAACTTTGACAATATTTATGTTTTGGAATATGCCCTTTTTAACCGACTTCAATAAAGGAGGAGGTTTTCTATTCGACTGAATTTTTTTTGTGTCTATGTTACCTCATATCTCCGCCAATTGTGAACCGATTTTGGAAAAAAATTTGCATTGGGTTCAGTCTACCTTCCGATTGGTCCCATTTTTTTCATAGGTATTAGACCTTTTTTGTTAGGTTTGTTCAGGACTAACTTCTTTGTTTATGAACCGATTTCGATTATTCTTTTTTATTCGAAAAGGGGGTGTCTTAGGGATGGTGTCATATTAATTTGGTCAAGCTCGAGATGATATGATCAACGACGAAATAACGTAAATCTCCAATTCTTATGACCAAATAATCGAAATTATGATAAATAAAATCTTATAACATTCATTTAAAATCCGCAAACGTTTCGAGATAATTTCTATATTTATGAATTGAATTTTATGGAATGGATCATCATCAGCCTGTCGATATCGACAATCCACTGTTGAATATAGGCCTCTTCCATCAAATGGAAAGGGGTTGGCATTAAGTGACCACGCTTGCCAGACGGATTGGTGACTAGGAATCAGATTATAGCCGGTCAAATATCAATGCAAGGACTCGGACTCGAACCCGGGACTCCTGCTTAGAAGGCTAGTGTCTTTAAGCTTTCGGCTAATCCGATTCCCTTGGAATGGATAATGGAATTGAAATAATTATCGGAAAAGAGGTTTTTGTTCTTTAAATAGTTTTTTTCCTCTTATTAAAAACAAGGACTAAAAGATAATCGAGGACACTCGATGGTGGAGAAGTAATCTCCGGAATCGAAGCTCAAAAACAATGTATGCATAAATTCATGTAAAATAATTGGTTTAATAAATTTATATCATTTTTTTGATGGGGAAAAGGGGAATAGAGGTGAATGGGGAATAAAAATTATCGGAAAAGAGGTTTTTTTATTTAATTAGTTTTTTCCTCTTATTAAAAACAAGGACTAAAAAGATGATCAAGGACAGTCGATGGTGGAGAAGTAATCTCCGGAGTCGAAACTCAAATACAATGTATACATTAATTCATGTAAAATAATTGGTTCAATAAAAATTATCATTTTTTGATTCATTCACTAAAAAGAGAAAAATAAAAATAATTTTTAAGAAAAAAATAAAACCGACTTCAAAAAAATAAAATACACTAAAAGGTATAAAATAATTATTAACTTATTTAGTTACAACTAAACTACGAAATATTAACATGAAATTACTTTTTGAAATCGGTGCCAAACAAACTATACCTATAAGCGAGCGTACCCGTACTAGTTAAGATCCGTCGAGTGCGATTCATAAAAGGTACAGTGGTACCTTGAGATACGAATTTAATTCGTTCTGTGATCATCGTCGTATGTCAAAAAAATCGTATCTCAAAGCAATTTTTCCCATTTAAAATAATGTAATATATATTAATGCGTTCTAGCGATATGAAACTAACCCAAAACACAGTTAAATTACACATAAAATACACAATTTGTATATACTAGTAAATAAACGAGTAATAATACACATAATGTTTATTAATATATTAATAACACACAATGTTTATTAATCATCACTTTAACGTCAGGCCATTTTGACCTCACTTTCCTGACTTTCACTGCGTGAGACCTTCATAAGGTAACGATCCAGAGAGGTCTGTTTCTGCCTTCTTTTTAAAATGTTACGCAAGAATGTGAAATACCTATCATCAAATAAGGCACATCGCAAATTCGTATCTCAAATTTTTCGTTGTATGTCGAGGTATAAATTTTAGAATATTTCATGTTGTATCTCAAAACATTCGTATGTTAGGACATTCGTATCTCAAGGTACCACTGTATCTCAAAACATTCGTATGTTAGGACATTCGTATCTCAAGGTACCACTCGTATCTCAAAACATTCGTATGTTTGGACATTCGTATCTCAAGGTACCACTGTATCTCAAAACATTCGTATGTTTGGACATTCGTATCTCAAGGTACCACTGTATCTCAAAACATTCGTATGTTTGGACATTCGTATCTCAAGGTACCACTGTATCTCAAAACATTCGTATGTTAGGACATTCGTATCTCAAGGTACCACTGTATCTCAAAACATTCGTATGTTAGGACTTTCGTATCTCAAGGTACCACTGTATATGTTTGACACCGACTTCAAAAAGTAATTTCATGTTAATATTTCGTAGTTTAGTTGTAACTAAATAAGTTAATAATTATTTTATACCTCTTAGTGTATTTTATTTGTTGCATTTAATTTTTTTGAACACGGTTTTATTTTCTTCTTAAAAATTATTTTTTTAGATAAATTATAAACAGCTTTCTGCTTTGCCGCAATCACTATCAACTTTTTTTATTTTCTATGGAAGCCCCCAAATATTTTTGCATCATTAGAGTAACTGTTAAAATCTAAGATGATTTTGTATAATGCACTTGATGTCTAAAATTTATCATTTCTAAGTTATTTTAAATAGTTTGTAAAATCTACTAATTTAGCGTTCATAATTAAATGCTAAAATTCAACCTAATTGAATACTACAATTTGTAACTTTAATTGAGTCCATGGGTTCCGTAGTCTTCACCTGAGGACCCTTTGAAATCGCGCTTGCCGCCAGACCGATTACAATACTTCCCCCATGCTTCGCATTGGATAAAGTAAAAAATTAAATACAACAAATAAAATACACTAAAAAGTTTAAAATAATTATTTTCTTATTTAGTTACAGCTAAACGACGAAATATTAACATTAAATTACTTTTTGATGTCGGTACCAAACAAACTATACCTATAAGCGAGCATACCCTCCAAACGTACTAAGTAATATCCGTCGAGTGCGATTCATAAAAGGTATATGTTTGGCACCGACTTCAAAAAGTAATTTCATGTTAATATTTTGTCGTTTACTTGTAACTAAATAAGATAATAATTATTTTATACCTTTTAGTGTATTTTATTTGTTGCATTTAATTTTTTGAAGTCGGTTTTTTTTTCTTAAAAATTATTTTTATTTGAAGTCGGTTAAAAAGACCATACTCCAAAACATAAATGTGTCAACGTTTAAAATTTTCTCTCAAGTCCTTGCATGAAAACTTTTAATGAACGAGTGCTGTGGAACACCCTGTATAATAAGATATTCTATCTTTCCAATTGCATTTTGATATAATATAAGATTTATCGATCAAATGTTCTCTTTACTTTTTCCTATTGGCCATCTCTTTCTGCGTTTTATTCCATTATGATTCGGCCTTTTAGCTTTTTCTTTTCTGCAGGGCGGGGGCGCACCCCCCTGGCACCCCCACGGAAAATAAAACGCACCCCCAGCCCCCAGTTCTGTCAACACTAGACTCAGTTTATTCTCCTCATCGAATTCTCGCTCTCTACCTTCCATATCTTTTTCCCTTCGTTTGATGTTTATCCAACGTCTTATCTATTCTCTCTTTTTTACGTTTATTCTAATTTTCCAAGCAAATTTGATATTCTTTTTCTTGAGAATGGGGGTGGTTGGTTTCTATTGTTCTGTGTATTTTTAAAAAAAGACATTTTATTTTTCTACAGATTATATTCCTTGAATGGTCTCTAGGAATTCCAGCTCACACACTCTTTTTTTTTTATATTAGCATTATCTTATTTTCTTTATGCATTTCTATATTTGTATCTCTCTCTCTCTTGGGTTTCTTTAAGCTGCCCGCAAGCACACTATGGATAGCTATTCTTGCTTGTTTTCCTTTTTTAAAAAGCTATCTTTTATATCAACACGTTTAAACTTATTGCTTCTTTAAATATATTCGCTTTTTTTTTTTATATATTTTTCTTGAAAACTTTTTATTTTCATTAAAAAAATAATAGAGGTTATATTTTTTCAAAAAGAAAGGAAGATAAGCTGACGTGTTCTGATGTGGGCATCCACTTGACTTTACCATACACCCTGGGCCCTAAAATAATTTATAATCATGTAGGGGGGTGGTAGTCTTTGCATTTTTATACAACTGGGGTCCCACTGATTATGTATACAAAATTTGGTTGAGTTTGCTCAAATGGCCTAGATTTTTAATTTTTAACCCCCCTCCACCCCCCTTAAATTTGCGTCGATATGCACCAAAATCTAATCAGCTCCTAATCTCAATGGACCAAAACTAAAATTATTGGGTAAAAATACTTGGTAGGTTTCACATTAAGATATAAAAAAAATAAAACGAATTTATTTTTGGAGAATCTTTAATCTCGATAAATATATTTCGGGTGACTAACCCATCTTCAGGAGAAACAGAAAGTAACTGACCTGGATAAGTCGAAATTGAATACAAGTCAATGGTAAAATTTATTTTTTAAGATAACAAAAGGGTAAATATTTAGAATTATTGGAGGGAGAAAAGGTAGGAAGTCAAATTTTGTTTAATTTTGAATGGCCTTTTGAGAAATGAGGATTTCGAATTTGAATACAACTCAATGGTAAAGATTTATTTTTAAGATAACAAAAGGGTAAATATTTAAAATTATTGGAGGGAGAAGTCTATTTTGTTTAATTTTGAATGGTCTTCTGAGAAATGAGAAACACACAAAACAAATTTGCAAATATTTAAAGAATGTAATCAATGATTGTACTTTTCTTAACTTCTAATTGATTATTTAGTATATTCGTTTTATTTGAGAGACCAAAACTACGTGTAAAATTTGGTTTCGATATTCAAACTGAGCTAGCTCGTCCACAAAAATTTGGTAACGCACAGACTAACTAACAGACAGACTAACAGACATTTTGACAAAACAATTATCATCTCGAAAAATATAATTTTTTCGATGTTCGCTTATTAGAGCTTTTTTGTAGAGCGAAATGCCATGGTTTTGCTAAAAAGATATTTCGAAAAAAGAAGGAAAAAAACACTTATTTAATGCACGATTACAATACTTGACCCTGTATGGCAGGGGTTCCCAACCTTTTTTTACTCTAGAGCACATTCTAAAATATCGGTAGGGTGGCGGGCACCACCTATTTTAAATCGACAAACTCCTTCCATAACCTGTCATTTTCCCATAATTTATTTTCTTATTTTCTTATAGTCATAATGTATTAATAAATAATAAACAAAAATGTTTCAAAATAATAAAATTATATGCATTTTTTTCAAATTGCATACACACAGAGAAATGTATTTACAAAACGTAAAGAAAGTAAACAAAACACACAAATACAAAGAAAACATTTAATTAAAAAATATAATAAAGTCAATGTGATCTTTGGCATTGCATTTCATTGCCCAGAGCTTCATAATTAGGAGCGTATGACGATAATCCTGTTAGCAGACAATCATAAAGATGCTCATCGGTGAGTCGAGATCTATATCTTGATTTTATTAAGTTCATGTTTGAAAACAATGATTCGCATAAATATGTCGAACCGAAAAATGATTCAATTTTATATGCCGCTTTTTTCAACAATGGGAACTTTTCTCTATCCACTGTATTCCAAAAGTCCTCTGACATTAAGGATTTTAGCAAAATATCATTCTTAAGGTCCAAAATTTCTAACTCTAGTTCTTCTGTCTTACCTTGAACAAAATCTGCAATACATGCGGCTATTTCCATAACATTTATTTGGCAAGTAAAAGGATTGATACAGAAGGAAACTATTGGCTCAATATGTTTAAACTGCAAAAATCTCTCTTCAAACTGTTTTTTTAACTCTTGAAGATGCTTAATAAATAATGCCCCATTTAATTCATTGTCACCTAGCATTTTCTTCATATGTGGGAAATGCACGAGAGAATTGATCTGCAGATGTGATATCAACAAATCCAATTTAGCTTTAAATGACTTTACAGAGCTTATCATTTCAGCTATGCTTTTGTCTTTACCCTGCAACTCCAAATTTAAAGAATTCAATTTTTCCATGATGTCTGTGAGAAATCCCAAATCAATCAGCCAGCCAGAGTCAGCTAGTTCATCATAATTTTCCTTTCTATCGTTTATAAATGTTTTTATTTCTTCAATTAAACTCACAAATCTTGTAAGAACCTTTCCTTTACTGAGCCAACGTACTTCAGTATGCAGAATAAGCTCATGTTCTTTATCTTCAGTATCTTCTAACAGGGCCTTGAAAAGTCGGTGTTGCAAAGGAGCTGCTCGAATAGAATTGATTATTTTTGTAACTATTTTCATGACGTGTTCAAATGGCAAAATTTTACAACACAGAGCTTCCTGGTGGATAATACAATGGTAGGACATGAAGTTTGAAAATGAATCATCCTTCATGCAGAGGGCAATAAATCCTTTGTTTTTACCCATCATTGCTGGCGCCCCATCAGTGGTTATTGCAGACAGCTTGTGCAAAGGCATATTTATTGACTTGGCGTATGTTTTGAATGTATTATAAATATCCTCACCCCTTGTCTGTCCTTTCATAGGTAATATTTGTAACATATCCTCTTTTACTGTGAAGTTACTAAACACCATTCTCACCATAACTGCTAACTGTGCGGTGTCTGATATATCTGTTGACTCGTCAAATTGTAGCGAGAAACAGTCACATATTTCCAAGTCAGTTTTTAACTGAGTTTGTATGTCTGTTGAAATTGCATGTATTCTTCTTGTGACTGTGTTATTTGACAACTGTAAGTCTTGTATTGCTGAGACAATCTCACGTTTGTTAGAAAATCCATCAAACAAACAATCGGGACCAGTCAAAAATAGTTCCTTAAACAACTCACCATCAATGAAAGGTTTCTTCTTTTTTGCGAGCATGTGAGATATTTTGAAAGAAGCAATAGTGGCCTTTTTAGAATTTTCCACATGTCTAGTGAAAACAGTCTGTTGTGCTGTTAGACTTGATTTTAGATTACAAATTTTTTTCTATCTTACTTCAGATTTAAGAGGATAATTCACATTAAAAGTGCCATGATTTGTCTGAAAGTGTCGTTCAACGTTATGTTTTTTCGGCACTGCAATGCTACTACCATACAACAAACAAACGCATTTATTTTTCAAATTAACGAAACAATATGATTCCTCCCAGTCAGTGTTAAAATTATAGGTTCGTTGTCTTTTACTTGGTCCACTCATTTTAGGGCTAAAATAAATAATAAAAAAAATAATAATTGAACTACAATATAAAATCAATGTTATAGCGCAAGTCTGTTCTGCATTATATGCATAAATATATTATAACAAGAACTATAACTATCTCCTCAATAATAATAGTTTATTAATAGATCATCGCTTATGAATACAATAAATTACGCACCTCGCTTTTAGCCTGTTAATTTTTTTTTTATAGAAAACTCCTAATTCGTGTTTCGTCTGACGAACATGTCTCTTATCTAACTGTCGCGACCCGAAATGACAACAACGCGGTTCCAGGCGGGGAATGCTTTTTGCGCATCACTCCATGTACACGCGGAAAACCCGAAGTGAGCCGATGATCGCCGAAGCAATCAGAGTTATGTGCCTTGTGATTTGGCGTCTTCGGCGTATTTTAAAATAATGTTTATGAAAAAAATTCTGTCTCTGTCGAATAGTGAGAGGCGGGCACATACGAATCGTTCCGCGGGCGCCATGGCGCCCGCGGGCACAGGGTTGGGAACCTCTGCCGTATGGTAAAGTAATAAATTAAGTAATAAATACGTGCCCCGTTGAAAACTCGAATTTGAATTATTTATCGATCACAATACTAATGATAAGAGTAAATAAATATTATATTTAATATTGATTTACTATGAGTTAAGGATTCTAGGTCACTTACTTCTTAGTATGACCTAGAATCCTTAACTCATAGTATATCAATATTAAATATAATATTTATTTACTCTTATCTTTATTAAAGATGTTTCACCTTGCACCAACGCCATAATCTCTACTAATGATCACAATACTTGTAGTGTCAAGTACCCGGGAGGCGATTACAATACTAACACATTATATTTTTACATTCACATTTATTATTATTTATTTTTACATTTTACATTCGGGCTGGAGTGCCCTGGCGGGCGGCGTCTCGAGATTAAAGTATTAGCTGTACAAAATTCATTACCTTTTATGTAAATTGTTTTATATATTAAACGAGCAAAAGTTGTCCGGATTCTCGAAAACGGCTTTAACGATTTAGATGGAATTCACTGGTTATGAGGGTTTTGTATTGGACATTCGATCTGTCACGATCTCATCTTCGGCTAAGTTGTTTTTGATGGGTTTTTTGTTAATTGAAATAATTATTCACAGGTGGTTGTCTCGATAAAAATGTTTATTTACATTTTTATTCAATTTTCTTTTAATAAATAATTGGTTTTTTAATTTTATATCCCACAATAAGATCATTATAATTATTATTATATATTAAAAGTTTGACAATTTAATTGATTGATATCTTTCGCAGGAACTTTAAAATGCCGGTTAAACTTAGTAGAGAAAACATGATAGCAAAACTTTTGTTTCAAAGCTTGCTTTCCTTCTTCACTCTGGCATTTCTCAACGTATAAGTCATACATTTTAGTAATACTTAAATCTGGCTGAAAATACTTCCTTTCCGGTTTTTATTTTTCTACTGTATTCGTTCTGATACGCTGGAAAATATTTAACATGTGATACTATATATCGGGATTTTGGACTTGGTCCAAATTTTATGACAGTTTTCAGGTCCAAAGACAACTGTTGCCATTTGTTAAAAAATAACAATAACAGGGACTTAGTTCACTATGTTTCTGAAAATATACACCCTTAACAATTATTAATCCTCAAAAAAGAAAATTTTTACAATTTTGGACTTGATCCACTTTAGCAATGAGCTCCTCATATAATGTTAAGAATTGAAATCGAGGTCCTGACACTTTAAGAGCTTCTATCTCAGAGATGAAAAAAGTTAGTTTCATTTTTAACCGACTTCAAAAAAGGAGGAGGATTCTATTCGACTGATTTTTTTTGTGTCTATGTTACCTGATATCTCCGCCAATTGTGAAGTGATTTTGAAGATTTTTTTTGCATTGGGTTCAGTCTAGTTTCCGATTAGTCCCATTTTTTTATTGGTATTAGACCTTTTTTGTTAGGTTTGTTCAGGCCTAACTTCTTTGTTTATGAACCGATTTCGATGATTCTTTTTTTATTCGAAACGGGATATCTTAGGGATGGTGTCATATTAATTTGGTCAAGTTCTGATGATATGATCAACGACTAAAATAACGTAAACCTCTAATTCTTATGAGCAAATAATCGAAATTATGATAAAATCTTTTATAAAAAAAATCTTATAACATTCATTTAAAACCCCCAAACGTTTCGAGAAGAATTTGTATATTTATGAATGGAATTTTATTATCATTTTCTGATTCATTCGCCTTACGAGATGCATGCAAGGTATTATATTAAGTCACTATTAATAACATCACTAAAAAAGAGAAAAATAAAAATAATTTTTATAAATGAAAATAAAACCGACTTCAAAAAACTTAAATACAACTGATTGAAAGTAATGGAAGGCAGCCCAGAGGTAGTGAGGAAAGAAAAATTAACACATATAAAATAAGGTGTAATTTATTGTAATCCTTCCTCCTTTTCTTTCAAACCGACGTTTCGGAGAATTTTTCCCTCCTTCTTCAGGGTTTCAAAGGGTCAATGAATGAAACAAATAAAATGTTTCCTTCTTCTCTCCACAGTAGTGTTCAAAAACCTTCTTCATTTGTAACAAAAGGCATAGAAAGAAATAAATACAACAAATAAAATACACTAAAAGGTATAAAATAATTATTATCTTATTTAGTTACAACTAAACGACGAAATATTAACATGAAATTACATTTTGAAGTCGGTGCCAAACAAACTATACCTATAAGCAATCGTACCCGCCAAACGTACTAAGTAAGATCCATCGAGTGCGATTCATAAAATGTATATGTTTGGCACCGACTTCAAAAAGTAATTTCATGTTAATATTTCGTCGTTTATTTGTAACTAAATAAGATAAAAATTATTTCATCTAGTGTATTTTATTTTATTTTTTTTTTTTTAATGCAATCGAATGCAAGAAGGGTGCACCAGTAGAGATGTAGCCCCTATGGATCTCGAAAGACCCTTGCATTACCGAAGAGAAGGGAAAGTTGATTAAGTGAGAGGGTGTAGACGTAGGTGTCTATGCACCCTGGTTTTGAATGTTTGAAGATCATAGGTGCTGGGAAAGACAGAGGCTGGAGAGAGTTCCAGTTCCTTGCAAGTCATGGGGATATATGTATTCGCGAATGAAGTGGTCCGGCACTTTTCCAATTTGACCGCAAAAGAGTATAGGGAGTCGGCAAAACGTGTGCTGCGTGCAAAGCATGCTTTGGGGGAATTATTGATTTTATCTCATCAGAGCACCTGCCGTGATAGTATCTATAGAAAAGGGAAAGGGCAGAGACATCTCTTCGATGAGCCAGCGAGTCGAGGGAGTCGGTGAGGGTAGAATCGTCAATTAGCCTTATTTGTTACATTTAATTTTTTTGAAGTCGGTTTTTATTTTTTTCTTAAAAATTATACTTTTTACGGAACCCTAAAATTGCATGAGAATTCGCCTAAAAAATCTATAACCACTAGAATCAAAACTTGGGTTAGAGTCTAAACAAGTTTGCTAATTTATGGAGAGCGCAGTGTAATTATGGAATTTCTACTTAATTAATTTTCCATGTAAGGCGTCTTCGAAATTTGATCTGATTAAAAGGCAAGCTCCTGGAAATAATTTAATATCTGTACCATAATATATAAGATGGATATCTTGATGATGAACATTTAAGGCTTTATGCTGCATCGATTTTGAGTATTTCTTGACCCTCCCGGGTCGGTTTTCTTTCTCCATACCCCCCCCCTCCACCCCTAAAGTCTTGGCTGGTTTTCTATCCTATAAACAATGATGGAACAAGGCACGTGCCTGGTTTTCCAATCGCTACACCCATCGTGTCTTGTCCTTTTATTTTCCTTCATCTCCCATTTATCATTGTTCAAGTTATGTGATTCAATCAGTCTCTTTTGTTTTCTGTTGTGATCGGAATTGTTTTAGAAATCCTCAATATACTACCAAAGATAAAGATAAAGAGAGGATGGAGAGCAAAAAATGAAAAATAAATTTTAATTAGTATAATTTTATAATCCAATTTGATTCCTCTTCCTTTCCCTGGTTAGTTCCTCGGTATGTTTATTTAGATTTCATCAGATAATATTTGAACATAGCGCTCGCTCGCTTCCTCTGGGTTCTTTATTTAAAAGGAGACGACGACGCCAACTGAGGAGATGAAGAAGACTTGATATAATTTAATTTATTAAAGCGACTGCACCTTATTTTAGAGCCTTTGGAGTTTAATAAAATCAAATTCATTTATTATTTTCTTGTTAAGAATGTAAGCAATCAATCTAAACAAATTAATTATATTAGGTTATTGGTATTTTGATATGCAGTGGCGCAACCAAGATTTTGGAGGCTAAATCACACACACACACACACACATATAGGAGCCCCGTCCCATCTCAATTCAAATAATAAGTAGGCTTTACATTTTTCCAACAAAAGAAAGTTTGTTTTGTTTATTATTAGTGAAAATGACTTGTGGAAAGGTTGTTGATGAAAAAATTCGCTCAATTATTATCAATTTATTTAAAAAGGGAAAATCAAACGCGGAAATTGGCGATCTAGTTAATTTATCAAAGTTTACTGTCAGAAATATTATTCGAGTTTATAAAACAACGGGTACAATAGCTACATGCGTCGAAATTCAAAATATCAGATGCTGATAGACGGGCATTGAAGAAGATTATTAGAAAAAACAGGCGTTCGAACTATGGTGAATTATCTGTTCTTTGGAGCGATGCTGTGGGGCGAAGTGTTTCAAGATCCACGTGCCATAGAGACGCCCTTAAGTTAGGTTTTAAAACTTACAAGGTAATTTTATTGCAACTTACTCCATTTTTTTTTTTTGTAATTTTACTAATTTTTTTTAGTAGAAAGAAAAGCCACTCTTGACATTAAAACAAAAGAAAAACCGGCTTAAATGGGCTAAAAGTCATATTAATTGGACGAGTGATGAATGGAATAGTGCCCATTGGAGTGATGAGTCTCGTTTTGAAGTTTGCGTTGGGGACAATCGAAGCAGAGTTAATCGTCAGAAAAATGAAGCTTTCAATTCAGATTGTTTAAAAAGAAAGTAAAATTTCCTGCTTCAGTTATAGTATGGGGTTCAATGTCTGTTAGAGGTGTTGAAAAACTTCACTTCATTGATGGAATTGTAAACACCAATAAATATTTAGAGATTTTAAAAAAATCGTTACTTCCAACAATGGCAGATGCATTGCAGAATAATAATAATTTTGTGTTCCAACAAGACGGGGCGGTCTGCCAGAAAATCTTTAAAATGGCTTTCTGATCATAATGTTTCACTTTTGGAGTGGGTGGCAAACAGTCCCGAATTGTCACCAATAGAAACTCTTTGGCACACAATGAAAAAGCTATTACGAATACAACCAGCTAGAAACGTAGTCGAATTAAAACACAAACTTCAAAATTTTTGGGATACTTTCACTCAAGATGAGTGTCAAAACTTAATAGGTCCGTTGCCCAAAAGAATTCAAGCCGTAATTAAAAATAAAGTGGTAAAGGTTTTGGATTTTGTATGTTTTCCTTGTTTTTAACAATTAAAAAATAATTTTAAGTTTTTTTTTTTTTGGGCTTTTCGGCCTTTTTAGCCATAAGCCACTTTACGATACTATATATTTATTTTTCAAATTTGTCTCTACTCCCGGGGTCAGATTTTAGCTGGATGCCTCGAGTCGGATTTGAACCCGGGTCCCCTGGTTAGCTCGCTGTCATGCTACCGCCTAGCCTACCCGACCCCCCAAATTTTAAGTTAAATGTTACAATAAAATGTTTTAAATTGTTTAAAATGTTGTTCCAAATGATAATAAAAATAAAAATTTAAATTAAATTTACCGTGAATTAGCATATCAGCCAAAGATGGAATCACTGGGTTCATTAAAACACCTTTAATAAGACGTTTAGGCCTGAATTTTATTTGGCCATCTTCAGTCAATTAGGAGTTATACACAAAATGCGGTACACATATGTGATCGACAAGACTTGGTTCGATCATTTATGTGTACCGCATTTTGTGTATAACTCCTAATTGAGTGAAGATGGCCAAATAAAATTCAGGCCAAAACGTCTTATTAAAGAGTGTTTTAATGAACCCAGTGATTCCATCTTTGGCTGATACTCCTCCTTCATCTAGTACAGTAAAACTTTTGTTTCAAAGCTTGCTTTCCTTCACTTTGGCATTTCTAAAGGTATGAGTCATACAATTTTGTAAAATTTAAATCCGGATGAAGATACTTCCTTTCCGTATTGTATTTTTCTAGTGTAGTGCTACTGATACGCTGGAAAAGATTTGATATATGCTACTATATCGGTATTTTGGACTTGATCTAGTTTAGCGTGGAAATTTTATGAGAGTTTTTCAAGTCCAAATACAACTGCTGACATTTGTTAAAAATAGCAATAGCATGGATACAGTTCACTGTTTCTGAAAATTAACAAGTATTAATTTGCAACAACAAAATTTTTACAATTTTGGATTTGATCCAATTTAGCTCTGAGTGCTTCAAGCATGAAAATTCGTTATAAAGCCAAATTTCAAAAAAAAAATATAAAAGTAAGCTGACGTGTTCTGATGTGGCCATCCACTTGACTTTACCATACAACCTTGCCCCTCACTTATATTTAATATTTAATAAAATTATTTATAATCATGTAGGGGTGGGGGGTTAGTTTTTGCATTTTTAGATTACTGTGGGCCCACTGATTATGTATACAAAATTTGGTTGAGTTTGGTACAAGCCCCTAGATTTTAATTTTTTGACCCTATACCCCCCCCTCCCCCATATATTTTGGGCGGTTAGTTTTTTGAATTTTTAGACTTCTGGGAGTCTACTGATTATGTATTCAAAATTTGGTTGAGTTTTGGTACAAAGGCATAGATTTCCATTTTTTGACCCTACATCCACCTCCCCTTTTGGGCGGTTAATTTTTGGATTTTTAGACTTTTGGGATCCCAATGATTATGTATACAAAATTTGGTTGAGTTTGGTACAAGAGACTAGATTTTCATTTTTTGACCCCCCCCCCCCACCCATATTTTGGGCGGTTAGCTTTTGCATTTTTAGATTTCTGTGGTCCCACTGATTGTGTATACAAAATTTGGTTGAGTTTGCTCAAATGGCCTAGATTTTTAATTTTTAACCCCCCCTCCAGCCCCCTTAATTTTGGGTCGATATGCACCAAAATCTAATCAGCTCTTAATCTCAATAGACCAAAACTACGTGTGAAATTTGGTTTCGAAATTCACACTAGTTTTTGAGCTAGCTAGTCCACAAAATTTGGTAACGCACAGACTAACAACCAGACTAACTAACTAACAGACATTTTGACAAAACAATTATTATCTCGAAAAATATAATTTTTTCGATGTTCACTTATAAGGTCTTTTTTGTAGAGCGAAATGCCATGGTTTCGCTCAATTTTTTTAATCAAAATAGTTTCAGCCGTTTTTGAGTTATTTCGAGAAAAAAACACTTTTTTCATGCATGATTACAATACTAGACCATACCCTGTATGATAAAGTAAAAAATATAATTATTCTTATTTATATGGGGCCCTTGAAAATTTTTTCAGGCGTCAATGCGGCCCGCGGGCCAATTCTGGACGGCCAGGTCTACTCTATATATACTTATTCATTTAAAAAGAGAAAAATATTATAACCTATAACAAAAAACAGTTTGAAAAGAGTTGCAATGTAACGATTGTAATTGGGAGCTATAAAATTCGACCCGTTGACAATTTGGTGCGGAGATTAATAAGGTTGAAACCCACGGGCAACTGTAGAGCGACATATGGCGGGTATGATGACCACATAAGCGATTCGATTGATGTCCCGAATGAGATTAGGAATGGACAATTGCTGATTGAACTGACTAAATGAAGGGGAGCCAGCCATTGTTCGAAAACCTATTCGCATCATTGAGAGGGCTTTTGGAAACTTGATGCACTCAAGTGTGTTCCCGACCGAGTATCTCATTGAACAGAACAGAGAGAGAACATCTCAAATGTGGTTAACGAATTCGAAATAAGAGAATTATCATATATTTTCTCAGATAAGTCCATTAGAAAATCCACCAAATGATTATATTATCGATCTCAACTTACAAGTACTAGTTTGTATTTAATCCCCTTAATTTATATGAGGTTTTAAATAACAAAGCAATTGTAGTTAAACTTTAAGTTCATTCTATGCAATGGTATATGATATTTAATTCATTCTAATTAGGTTGCCATGGTATTAAAAATGTATTTATGATTATTATTGATTTAGAAAATAAATACATTGTTGTTGCCATGGCAACCTAATTAGAATGAATTAGTTAATATATCTATCTACTCTTATAAACGAGCAAAAATTGTATATTTATTTATATATATATTTATATAATTACCAGCTCCGAAAGTTTTAGCGAGGAAGTCAGGCTCCAATCTATTAAGGCGTCCAAAATATCAGGATGCCTGAATGAAAAGGTTTGTTCAAACAAGTTTCTGGGAACGGAAGCTAAAGTTCGCATCTATAAGACCGTTGTGCGACCAATTTTGACATATGCGGCCGAAACAAGAACAGACACCGCAAAAACAAGAGAAATATTGGAAGTTTGTGAGATGAAATCGCTACGCAGAATTGCGGGTAAAACAAGGATGGACAGGGTCAAAAATGAAGATATTAGGGAAAAGTGCAATATACAAAATGTCAGCGCATGGGTCCAAAGGAGAAGAACAGAATGGAGTGGACACGTATTGCGAATGAATGAAGACCGGCTGGTGAGGAAGGTACATGACAACATCCCTACCGGGAAAAGAAGACGGGGCTGTCCAAGAAAACGATGGAAAGACGCTCTGGAGTAAACAGGCTTTTAGCCTAACAATAAGAAGAAGAAGAAGAAGAAGAAGATATTTGTATCTTGGTTCTATTTTGAAAACGGCTCAACCGATTTTGATGAAATTCACGAGTTAGGGGGTTTTTGGGGTGACAATTCGATCTGTCACGGTCTCATCTTCGACAAATTTGTTTTTGATGGGTTTTTTCGTAATCAAATTAATTATTCTCAGGTAGACAAATCCCTTTTCCTTTTGTGCTCAGGCAGGCAATGGGGTCGCGTAAATACTTTATTCTCAAAGGCCTTGAAGAAGTATTGTGATTTTTAACATATTTTGTTTAACCTAAACTTTAGAAATATTAATAAACGTTTTATAATTGTTTTTATAAAGAACTTTATTTATTTAATAGAATAAAAAATAATCAAGAATTTATTTAAAAATATATTTCGCATAAGCAGGTCTCAATTTTCTGAAAAAACAACAAATTTTGATAGGTTTTATTTATTAACAATTGGATGAATAAAAATGAATCATATGGTTGAATCAAAACAGGTGCAGGAGGTGGGGTGCAGTGGTGGGGATCCGGGGTAAGGGCGAGGTTTCGGGGGTGGGGTCAAGCGGGGTGGGGGTACAGTGGGCGAATACTATATATATTTATATTTTTTTTAATTTGAAAACGGCTCAATCAACCTTTTTATCAGAATTTTAAATAAAAAATAATATTAAAATAAAGGTTTTAACTGAAGGAAGAAGTTACCGAACATCGCTCGGTGCCTCCAGGTATATCTATCTAGACCGGGAGAGTTTTTTTTATCTTGAGACAGTCTTAAAACTCAAAAACACTAAAAAAAGTTTCTAATAAAAGTTTATTTATATCGAGGAGGAAACTAAACTAGTTGTTGTCAGACGAGAATTTTACGAAAGGTTGGGCCATTGTTTAGTGGTAAATGGTGGTTTATTCAAACATTTGCTATGATTGTTATTTTTTGTTATAATTTTATGCATTTGTTAATTATGTTAAAAAATTAAATTCTGTTTACCTTACTAATTTTATTGTTTTAATTACGTTTAAAAATATTACTTATAATTTCTTTGATTATTCTTGTGAAAATTTAAAACCTCGTTCTAAACTTCATCTACGTGAATCTACTATTTTTATTTATCAATGACGAATACAAAACTCAGCCCATTCAAATTAAACAAGTTTCTCATTATGGTAATCAATAAATTCTAATAAGAACTGATTTTAAAAAGTTCAAATATTACAAACGTCAAATAGAAACAACAAATGAAAATGCCTTGTTTGTTTTAATAATATGCCCATAGCCTCAGTGATTTTTGTAAAAATACAATTATTTATAATGTTGATTATTACGGTTCTGAAATTTCAAAATTTGAAAACAAAAATATGTTCGGATTCAGTATTTATTTGTCTACAAAAAACCTATAAGAACTTTAACTCTAAAATAATTAGGGGAGCAAATAAATGCAAATTCAAAAATTAACATTGTAATCGCTATGCGGCGTCGGCCAAGTCACCACCCTGTATATCTCGAGACTACTTCTGGTTGAAGCTATTGGAGTCTGCTGAGTCTTAAGTCTGGACCAAGAAGAATGAAAAAGATATGATCCATTTAGACTACACATAATCCAGCATCATTTTCGCGTTTAGCCGTCATGACTTTTTATATCAAACACTAAAATGCATCACCAAATGGATTTGAAATATAACATCTCAGATTTCAAATTCATTTGGTGATCCATATCAGTGTTTGATATAAAAAGTGTCATGCGGGCTAAACGCGAAAATGATGCTGGATTATGTGTAGCTAAATGGATCATATGTTTTTCATTCTCTCTTGATCCAGACTTAAGACTCAGCAGACTCTAATAGCTTCAGCCAGCAGTAGTCTCGCGATATATATCTTGTTTAAAAAGCACGATCAAAACAATTATCGTTAATGTGTTTTTTATTGTTTGATAAATAAATAAATAAATAATGATCTTTATTATCAATATAAAAAAAATACAACATGTTTTACAATTATAAAAAAACTTCGACCTCGAGGCCCGAAAGCCTCACCATCGAATGTCCATTATTTTTATTTTATTATACATTATTCTCACTCCTTATTATGGTAAGGGAAAAAATTGATAAAAAAACCCCATATACTTTATTTTTAACATAGAAAAAAAAAAAGAAAACACAAAAACAAAACAAAATGAATGATGATGAAATGAATATCACTAAATGAGAAATGAAGTGTCACATCCGGTATAGTTCGTTAATTAGAGGGTTGAGACTTGATTTTGCATTATTTTCGAATTTTTTAACACTATTTTCTAGGTTTTCTTTTAGAGAAGTCATGTTTAGCCCGATTCTTATTATATGGTTGTTGATTCCTGGAGGAGGAATGGTCATTTTTCTTAATGTTTTTGACTGGACCCTTTCCAAATCGTTCGAGCCTGGTTTTGGAATTTATTGTTTGATATATTAATAAACTTATATATAGAAGAAGCGATTAAAGAATTCAAAGTCAAAATTGATACAGGTATCGAAATCCAAGGTCAAAAGATCGCTATGTTAAGATTTGCCGATGACATTGCCCTTCTAGGAAGCAATAAAAAGAATTAGAGGACGCCCTGAATGGAATTAACCAAATCCTAATAGAAGAAATCAAAATGAAAATAAACAAGAATAAAACCAAGGTCCTAGTATGTACAAAGAAAGAACAAACGAGACAGGAATGCATCAAAATTAACCAAGAAAACCTAGAAGGAGTTAAGGAATTCCGCTACCTAGGAAGTAAAATAACATGGGATGGGAGGAGCGAAAACGAAATTAAATCAAGAATTGCCCAAGCAAAAATGGGGTTTAATTCAAAACAAAAACTACTATGCTCCTCCTCAATCAGCTTAGAAAACAGGAAGTTGCTATTGAAGACATATGTATGGAGCATAGCCATGTACGGGTGTGAAACCTGGACAATTAGAAAAGCGGAGAGAAAGAGATTAGAGGCTTTCGAAATGTGGAGCTACAGAAGATATGATTAATATCAAATGGATGGATAAAATTACAAATGAAGAAGTTCTTGGAAGAATCGGAGAAAGAAGAACCTTGTGGAAGAGTCTGAAGAAGAGAAGAGGTCAGATGATGGGGCACACACTGAGACATGGGGGACTGCTTAGGGATATCTTGGAGGGGGAGGTGGGAAAGAAAAGGGGAAGGGGAAGGCCCAGATTAGAATATTTCAACCAAATAATTGGGGATATGGGATGCCAGACATTTAGAGAGGTCAAACAGCTGGCGGGGACAGAGTCGAGTGGAGACGGATTGTTGCATCAAACCAGTCTTAGGACTGTATACTCAACGATGATGATGATAATAAGAAAATTATAAATATAAAAAACTTTTCGTTTGATTTAAATTCTGTTCCAACTCCCTAAGATCATTTTAAATATTTGATTATGGATAAGACTAATGAAATATTGTATATTTTGTTTTGGGAAACTCCAATTCATCAGTTGAAAGATGACAGTTTCCCTTTTCCTGAAAAATCCTTGCTCCCACCACTCGATCTCCTATTTGATTGGTTGCGATTCGAGATTAACCTTCGGCAACGAAACATAAACATTATTATTAAAGTTCTCTGGCCACCAGAAGATCAATATTTATTTAAAATAATAAAGATATTGGCTGTGCCTGGGCTGAAGATGAATAAATACAGATACCAAGTCCAGGGACAGGAGTTTAATAACCTCGGAGAGGAGGGTTGGATTCCACTGGGGGCCAAGATGACAAATCTGTCGAAACTTACTCCTGACGCATTCCCTCTCTTATGAACTAGTCACACTAGATTTCAAAATTAATGTTCGGATATTTGTCATTTCTTTGTTTTAGCCTCCCTTATCTTCTAAACACGCACGACCTTAATGTGTGGGTGTGTTTTTTTGTTGATCATTGTAGTCGCACGTTGCCCCCAGTGGCCTGGCCTTCCTAGGTGGCCCTTTACTGCACTTTATTTATTGTACTCGTCCATCTCAAATGTAATTACTGGCTTGTTGCAAGGAATTTGTCAAAGACAGCTCTAGTTGAGGGTGAGGGGGAGGGAGGGAATGCTGGATGTTACTCTATTCTACAGCAAATGGTCAACATTATTCGTTACTTTTTAATTTAAATGTTAATTATTTTTACTTTGTCTAAAAGGCATTTTACTTTCTTGATTTCTTTTTGTTATGTAAATAACAGACAATTAAATATTTTAAATTCTTCTCATTTAAAATATTTAGTACCTGGAGGCACCGAGCGATGCACGGTAATCCCTCACCCCCCCCCCAAACCACACACCTCGCCCCCACCACTGCACCCCACCTCCTGCACCCCCCACATCCATCCTCACCCACTACCCAGTTTTTGCACTTCTATCTTTCTAGTGCTTCACATATTATGTGTATATTTGTTTACTCGTACACCAATTTGACCACATTCATTCATATAGATAAACATTATAAAAAATAAATAGGAAAATTATTAATTATTTATTATTATTAATTGCCCGGAGAAAAGAGAATTGAATATTTAATTTTAATTAGAAGAGTGGAGGTGGGGGGGGGGAAAGCCAAGGAATAATTATTAATATATTTAATGTTTCTGGATTTAAAATTAATTGTTGTCTTTCTTTCAGCTTAATTCAATTATACATATTTCAAATTTGCCACCCCGCAATTTATTCAATGAATTCTATTTATTAAATACATAGTTATAAATAATATATTCAATTATTTCCACACTTATAATAAAATATTCATTTTAGTAAATGTAAAAAGCAAATATTTTTAAAATAGTTCTATAGTCTACTGCTAAAGTCTCTGCCTATGATGCAAGAGGTCTCAGGTTCTAATCTGACATGCAGTAAATCATTATTTTTTTATTGTGATTTTCATCTATCATTAATTACTTTAATTAAGAAAAATCAATTAAGATGAATTTTGATGGGGTTCAGAAATAGCCAGATCGTTTTCTCATCCTCACAACTTGTTAATAGATTTTGTTTCATCAAAATCGGTAGGACCTTTTTCAAAATAGAACCAAGATACAAATATATATATATATATATATAAATATACAATTTTTGCTCGTTTAATAAGAGTAGATACAATTGAAGTAGTTTTTGGAGACGTGGACTGATAAGTGAGTTTAATGGATTTTGATGAGGTTCAAAAAAGAGAGATAATTAAGTGTAACTATGTTTTTGAAGTGAAACTTCTTTAGCGACGTAGGGTAAAAGACCTAGTGATTGCCCCTCATAAAGTGATTGGCTCCCACACCTTGAAATGGCTAGAATAAGAAATATAAACGTCAAAAAGGCGTAGAGACAAGTTTTAAATTACGGGCCATCTATGTTAGTTGTGGTGGCAAGATTTTTTAATGATAGAAAATCTGGTATGGTGTATAAACAATTTTTGCCGATTCATATTATTCTCCATGGAAAAATAAATAAAAACGTAAGCATACTATGCAAAGTATTTTAAATTGAAAGTTTTTGCCGAGAGTAGCAGAATTTTTATATATTGAAGGAGACAATAAAAGAGTGTGTCTTCTGCTGGAATTATAAATTTTATTTATTTATAACGAAACTATAGTTTCGAAGGCTTTGCCCTCTTCATCAGTCTATTACAATGTATTCACAGGAATTAATTTATGAATCACATGAATCATAAATTAATTCCTGTGAATACATTGTAATAGACTGATGAAGAGGGCAAAGCCCTCGAAACTATAGTTTCGTTATAAATAAATAAAATTTATAATTCCAGCAGAAGACACACTCTTTTATTGTCTCCTCCAAGTATTTTATTTTATAAGCGTTAATGATTTATTGTTTTAATGTAGATTTTGAAAAACGCATAAATATGAGCTACTATTACAGATTTTGATCTGGTAAATAATGCCTTGTCAGTTTTTAAATCCGAATCGTGGGGGCCAATCACTGATTACTAATTCCGGTGGGGTTTTTTCATCCAAAATGGCTAAAATAGTCCAAAAAGCCTAAACAGAAGAGGCACTTCGAAATGTTTTAGAAGCTGTTAGAAGAGGTATGTCCAAAAAATGTGCTGCGAAAACTTTTGGAGTGCCAAAATATACCATACATTTCCGACTCAAAAAGTCTTATTTTGGTCCAACGCACAGTGGTTAAGAATCTGAAATAGGTGATCGAAACCTCCTTTGAACAAACGAGGTGAAAAGTTAACCACGGGGGCTTCAAGTCATGTAGAATCGACTGACTTTTAGTACATTAGTGGCCATTTAGGAGCGGGAGGGGGTCAAAAAATGAAAATCTAGGCTCATGGCCAAACACATCCAAATTTTGTATACATAATTAGTGGATCCCCAGAAGTCTAAAAATGCAAAACCAACAGCCCAAAATGGTCGGGGATTGTAGGGTTAAAAATGAAAATCTAGGCCCTTGGACAAAACTCAACAAAATTTTGTATACATAATCAGTAGGCCCCCAGCAAGGGCGGATCCAGGAATTTTTTATGGGGGGGGGGGGAGAATGTATATAAGGTGCCCGATGTATATAAGATCTACTTTTTATCTCGAAAGTGTGTCGCGATCGAATTGTCCAAGCGGGGGGGGGGGGGGGGCTTGGAGACACCGCCCCCTCCACACACAAAGAACTTTATTTTCAATTTTAAAATTTCTTTACAAATTTCATATCTCATATTTTAAGTTCATTAAAATAAAATAAAAAATAAAAAATTGTTATAAATTTTCTGTCGATTTGGCCGCCGTTTTTTGGCCTCTGCGTGCGCGTCGCACGTTTTGCAATCCCGCCAGGCACGGGCCTGTATGAGGTAGGGCGGTCGCCCCTCCGCCCCCACCGTGGATCCGCCCTTGGCCCCCAGAAGACCAAAAATTATTAATTATAAATACAGGTATTTTGAATCGATTGACGGCACATTCAACAAAGTTCATCGATTTAAATTATGCTATATGGATAGGACTTTCATTATAATGTCATAAAACAGTTATATTTTCAAAGAATTTCTCTGGGCAAAGCCAGAAATCTTTCAACGCCCATTGGCTCACCCCCTCCACTCGCCCTGTACTATAATAACATCGATACAATGTAAAAATTTTATATTCAGTTTTCTGTTAAACCTCCTGATGAAGGGTTCATAGCCCGAAATATTTATGTATAGAGATAAATAAAAAAAAAAGATTTTTTTAATTTTTTTAATTTTATTTCCACTTTGTGAAACACCACTATAACCCGTTAAATAATTCCAGTGAAAGTATAAACTAATATGAAAGTTGTGTGGTGTTCACAATAGTTGAAATCTTTAAATAACAGAACTAATTATATTAATGACCACCCCCCCCCCTGATTAGTAGAGAATTTCTGAATGGTTGCCGTGATTTGGATTCCTTTGGCTAGAGAGTGGAAACTGGAACTACATTGCAATTCCATTAGGTCAATGGAACGAGGGATATTCAGAAGGGTCACTCATCCAATCCCTCTTCACACAGCACTAGCCCTCTTAGTTGCTGGTTGTCCATTCTTAAGAGTTTGCTCAAATTAAAGTATTAATGAAGTATAGAAGGAGACACTAATTGGATAGCTTTCGAATAAGAGGAGGAATCTATCTCATTCTATTTTTCAAATCTCTCTATAAATATTATAATCGGCTTACGACGACGACGCCGACTTGATTTTTATAATTTTAAAATCTACCAATAGTTAATGACAAATAAAATTTACTAAAATTAGTAAATTTAAAAACCAAATCCGGAGTCCAAGCCAGGACGACCCCTGGCCTTGAGTAACATGTCCCCGAAGGCGGGCTTCTGCAGGTGGATAATCTATGTAATAAAAATGAATTTCTGTTTCTTTGTAAGCGCAGATCTCTCAAATGCCTGGACCGATTTGGCTAATTTTTCTTTTACAATCTTCGTAATAGTCCAATTCAGGTTAATACGTAAAAAAAATTGGAAAAGTTGCCCGAAAAATCGGAAAATTCAGGAAAAACTAAAAAAAAATCAGGTTAGCCAACATAGCTTGCCAAAAATAAAATAACTAAACTAGCAAACTAAACATCTGTTGGCGGCCCTGTTTGTCAGATTTTTTGAGTGTCATTCATTCACAATAGTTCTAACTACATTATTGTTGAAGAAGAATTTAATATTACAACAAAGATTAAAAAAACTATCTATTTTTTTTTAAGTAAATTTAAAAAAAAACGTCATGATAACTAAATTTTTGAAAAAGTTATGGTTATTTAAAAAAGCTATTTTTTTCAAAAATTCCTAACTTCTTTTGGGTTGTGTGAAAAAATTTGAAAAATTCTGAAAACCGTCTTTATTAGTGTAGAAAAAAATAAAAAAAGTTTCAGCCAAGCTTTTGATATATATATATAATATATAGATGAAAAATATTTAAGTAATTTAAAATAAAATATGTTATTTAAAAATAATTTTTCTTAAAAATATCCTTGGGTATCTCACCTCATCTTTTTTCTATTGTATTTAAGACCCTCAGCCATTTCAAAAGAACTAAGCCTTTTGGCTTTTGTATTCGAGCTCATTCATTCATTTCAATATTATTTATTTATTTCAAAGTTAATTATATAGGATTATTGAAACTATACTAACTAAACTAATTGAAAGTAATTAATTAGGTTTTGAATTTCTTTCAAAATATATTTTAAAGATTAAAACCAAATATATATTATATATATAATATATTTATTCTCTGTAACTAATAGAACATCAATAAACCAGCTACGTGGGGGTCCAGGGGTCGAAGACCCCGGCTAGTAAAGGCCCGCCAAAGGCGGGCCTTAAAGCAAATAAATAAATAAAAATAACAAAGATTAAGCCGATCGTAAGGACTTGTTGGACGAATGGAGTTAATAGATAGATAGATTTTTTTATTTGTTCTGAACAACATTTTTGTTATACAAATGAACAAATAGAGGGAACAACCAGAGAACTCATAGACCCAACCCAAAATATACAAAATCAACCATAAACAAATACAATGCCAAATATACAAAAAATTAAAAACAAATAAACATAATTCAAAATGTACAGAAAATAGAAAAATAAATTAAAATAATACAAAGTGTATAAAAATCAAAAAATTAATACACATAATATAAAATCTGCAGAAAGTCGAAAAATAAATTAATACAGGGTGTACCACATTTTGAAGAGGTATAAAAAATGAAAGAATTTAGCTAGAAGAAACTGAATATATTTTTGAAAAGAACATAAAATAATTTTAAGCTATTGAATAGCTTTTATCGCGGGCTTTGAGCGCGGCGACCGAATCAAGAAATTCCGTAACGAAAATAAACCTAACACCCCCACTCCGACCGGCACAGCGGTGCGGCGTTGAAAGCCGTGCATCGTCTAACGTCGTTTCAGTTCGGCAGACTTAGGCACGGTGTTTGTGTGCATGCGACTAGATGTATGCGTGTAGACTGTACGAAGCTCGCACGGATCGAGACGAGCTGTTCCGAAATCGGACGAATACGTAAGCACCTGTTTGTGAGAAAGTATATAGGTGTATAGGTATCTATCATCTATGTACAACAGTGAATAGCTGTACGCGTAAAATTTGTGTAAAAATGTGTATAATTTCAATGTGTATAATTTCAACATTGCATAAATATTATAATTGGATAAGTTGATAAAAAATGCTATGCAATAGCTTTATCGCGGCAGTCCCCGAGTGTCACACATCTATTTTTTTTAATGTGTTTAAAACATTATCAGACATAAAAAAGGGGGGGGGGTCAAAAATGAAAATTCTAGCCCTTTCGACCAAATTCAACCAAATTTTCTATAGGTACATATTCTGTGGGCCCCAAAAAAGGCTAGAAATTCAAAAATTAACCACCTACCGGTATAATTTTCATTTTTGACCTCCCTTTTTTTGGTCTGATAATGTTTAAAACACATTTTAAAAAATTTATTTTATGTTCTTTTCAAAAATATACTCATTTTTTATTCTAATTAAACTTTTTCATTTTTTATACCTCTTCAAAATGTGGTAAATCTTTATACCCCACCCTGTATAATACAAATGTGCAAAAAATAAAAAATAAATAAAAAATGGAGTTAATATTTAGACGGTACAATAAATTATAAGTTATAAACCTTCAAGCTTGTTTTGCAAAATGATTGTTCAACTCATTATTGTGGAAATTAATGATTTTGACGCATTATATTTAAATAAGTCGGGTAAGTGCGAGTCTTACTTTGTTGTAATAGTTTCTCAACGAGAACAATTTTTATTCGACTAAAACTTATATGGACTTGTTTTTGACATGCTTTAACAGGAAGATATATCTACCAGACAGGGACTTCAAGAATTCTATCCCCACCCTTTTCGGAAAAATCATTCATTTTAATTGCCCCTTGAAACTATGCAACAATAGATTAAAAATTCACAGTTCTTTGGACAATGTTTTTTTTATTAAAGCTCTTCTTCAATTTGTGTACAACGTTTCGTCTCTCTCGAGACTTTTTCAAGTACTGCAAAAAGGACAAAGATCTATTAGGAAAAAGACTTTTACAATTATATAGGTTATACAACCCAAAATGTATCACAAATTGACTAAATATATACAATCAAAAATACAAATATTATAAAATCAACATTATTATTACATAAGACTCACCTAAATTGGTTAGAGCAACATTGGTTGAAACAAAGATAAAAATAACTGAGACATAGTAGAATTTTTTCTTTCTAGATTGATACAATCTTTTTTATCTATGGATACAATAAAATAAGTCTGGATGGATTTGACAGATCACAGATATAAACACTACCACTCCTGTAACACATGATCAAACTGAATAGCCCGCGAATTTCGAACACCAACTTTAAAGTTGAATTATTGATTTAAAATAAAATTATATATACAGCTCAAATTCAGTGTATCCGATCTCATATTTATAGTGTCATTCATTTTTTAACCGACTTCAAAAAAGGAGGAGGTTTTCTATTCGACTGAATTTTTTTTTGTGCCTATGTTACCTCATATCTCCGCCAATTGTGAACCTATTTTGAAAAAAAATTTGCATTGGGTTTAGCCTACCTTCCGATTGGTCCCATTTTTTCATAGGTATTAGACCTTTTTTATTAGGTTTGTTTAGACCTAACTTCTTTGTTTATGAACCGATTTCGATGGTTCTTTTTTTATCCGAAAGGGGGTGTCTTGGGGATGGTGTCATATTAATTTCGTCAAGTTCTGATGATATGATCACTATTAATAACATCACTAAAAAGAGAAAAATAAAATTAATTTTTAAGAAAAAAATAAAACCGACTTCAAAAAATTAAATGCAACAAATAAAATACACTAAAAGGTATAAAATAATTATTATCTTATTTAGTTACAACTAAACGACGAAATATTAACATGAAATTACTTTTTGAAGTCGGTGCCAAACATATACCTTTTATGAATCGCACTCGACGGATCTTAGTACGTTTGGCGGGTACGCTCGCTTATAGGTATAGTTTGTTTGGTACCGACTTGAAAAAGTAATTTCATGTTAATATTTCGTCGTATAGTTGTAACTAAATAAGATAATAATTATTTTATACCTTTTAGTGTATTTTTATTTGTTGCATTTAATTTTTTGAAGTCGGTTTTATTTTTTCTTAAAAATTATTTTTATATGAAGCACATCTCACTTACATTCCGCGTTTTCCAGTTGTTTTCCCTATCGAGAATATCTACGCTATCCAACAACAGCTGGTGATTAGAAAAATTCTCGAGAGAGACGAAACGTTGTACAAAAATTGAAGAAAAGCTTCAATAAAAAAACATTGTCCAAAGAACTGTGAATTTTTAATCTACTAATTATAATGGACTTTAATCAACATAAACTATGCAACAATTTTATTTCATTTCGAGAACCAATATACATACTTTTCAAAATAAAAAATGTTTTCTGTAGAAATATTTAATATAACGGATAATAATTTGAAAATTTAAAGATCCTCTTGAAATTTTGAAGTCGACCTTATATATTTATGAAAATACTCTAAATGTGTGAAATTTGAGGGATGTGCTGCTGCGTCCACAGCATCCATGGACCGCACGCTACTGATACACAAAAATAGAATAATTTTTAAGTATATAAAACATGTTTAATATTTAAAAAATCTAATAATATGAAAAATTTGAAAGACTTAACTTAAACTTGACATTCATCTTTTTCCTGATATCTCGTGACTGACTTTGAGCTCTTTTGAATTAATGTTTGAAAAAATTTCTATTTATTAATTAAATAATTTTTAAAATTCCCTTATAAAACAATAAAAACTAGAAAAATTTAAAAAGTTTTAATATATCTATTCTCTTATTAAATTAGAAAAAATTGTATATATATTTATATATTTGTATCTTAGTTCTATTTTGAAAAAGGCTCTGCCGATTTTGATTAAACAAAATCTTTGCTTAATTAAATTAATTATTGATAGATGAAAATCTCAATAAAAAAGTTTGTTTACTTTTTTCAATTATCTTTTATTTTTAATTGTTTTTTTAATTTTAAAACCCACTTATAGGTTATAGCAAATATTAATATATAATTATATATTAAAATTAGGAATTTTTTGATAGAGAGAAGAGAGGGGTGGACGGATACCAATCGACTTGATTGGGGAATAATGGAATTGAAATAATTATCGGAAAAGAGGTTTTTTTATCTAATTAGATTTTTCCTCTTATTAAAAACAAGGACTAAATATGAATAAGGACACTCGATGGGAATCGAAGCTAAAATACAAGGTATACATTTATTAATGTAAAATAATTGGTTTAATAAAATTTATAAAAAAAATAAAAAAAAAAAAAAATAGGAATTTTTTGTTTTATACAAGGTTTTTTTTTTGGGGGGGGGGGGGGGGGATTTTTTGGATGAAGATATATTGAATAATGGAATTGAAATAATTATCGGAAAAGAGGTTTTTTTATTTAATGGGTTTTTTCCTGTTATTAAAAACAAGGACTAAAAGATGATCAAGGACATTCGATGGTGGAGAAGTAATCTCCGGAGTCGAATCAAAAACAATGTATGTATAAATTCATGTAAAATAAATGAGGGGGGGGGTGGAATTTTTGTTTGTTTTTAATTAACAGGTGTCTAAATCATAATATTACAGATGTGTTTACAAATAAAGTCGTTGAAGTGGCTTTTTTAATATAACTTCGAAACAAATCTTATTTAATTTTATGTTTTTATTTCAGATCCTATACGATTATTTTTTACTTTATTTTTTATTATTATTTTGCTATTTATTTTTTTAAAATGTTTATCAATATGAACGAATGTGGGCAAATTGGTATGTGTACGAGTAAACAAATATACACATAATATATGTGGATCATTAGAAAGCTAGAAATGCAAAAACTGGGTGAGGGGTGGGATAAATGTGGGAGGTGCAGGAGGTGGGGTGCACTTGTGGGGGATCCGGGGTGGAAGGCGCGGTTAGGGTGCAGTGGTGGGGCCGAGGTGTGTGATTTAGGGGGGGAGAGCAAGGGGCGTGTATTATATATAGTACCTGGAGCCACCGAGCGATGCACGGTAACCCCTGACCCCCCCCAACCACCACACACACACCTCGCCCCCACCACTGCACACCCACTCCGCCTTACCCCACCCCAACTACGCCTCCCACCACCGGATCCACCACAACTGCACCCCACCTTCTGCACCTCCCACAATCACCCCACCCCGCACCCAGTTTTTGCATTTCTATCTTTCTAATGGTCCACATATTATGTGTATATTTGTTTACTCGTACACCAATTTGCCCACATTCGTTCATATTGATAAACATTATAAATAGGAAAAAAATAATAAAAAAATAATCGTAGTTATAGGATCTGAAATAAAAACATAAAATTAAAAAAAATATGTGCGTCTCGGGACGCGCGACGGAAGTGATAACTTTCACCAAGCAAGTATTTTTTTGGAAGACAATTTCAAGGATAATTGCCCGGAGAAAAGAGAATTGAATATTTAATTTTAATTAGAAGAATGGAGGTGGGGGGGAAGCCAAGGAATAATTATTAATATATTTAATGTTTCTGGATTTAAAATTAATTGTTGTCTTTCTTTCAGCTTAATTCAATTATACATATTTCAAATTTGCCGCGCCGCAATATATTCAATGAGTTCTATTTATTAAATACATAGCTATATATAATATATTCAATTATTTCCACACTTATAATAAAGTCTAATTCAAAAATATTCATTTTAGTAAAAGTAAAGAGCAAAGATTTTTAAAATAGTTCTATGGCGCAGTGGTAAAGTGTGTGCCTCTGATGAAAAAGGTCTCAGGTTCTAATCTGACATCCGCGAGTCATTTTTTTTATTGAGATTTTCATCTATCAATGATTATTTTAATTAAGAAAAAATCAATTAAGATGAATTTTGATGAGGTCCAGACATAGCCAGATCGTTTTTTCATCCTTAAAACTTGTTAATAGATTTTGATTCATCAAAATCGGTAGGGCCGTTTTCAAAATAGAACCAAGATACAAATATATAAATAAATAAATATACAATTTTTGCTCGTTTAATAAGAGTAGATTTGTATTTTTTAATTTGGTTACCGTGCATCGCTCGGTAGCTCCAGGTACTTTATTTTTAAGCAAGTATTTTAGAATATTATTCCTTATTAAATATTTTTTTTAATTTTTACCTTCAACTTTTTATTAAATATTTACCAAAAATTGTGGCGAGCTACCAAAAATGGCGCCGCGAGCTACCGGTAGCTCGCGAGCGACGGGTCGGCGACCACTGTTATAAAGTTAAGCAACTATATTTTAAATGCAATTTTATCATGTAATCATTTTAGTCTGGTTCTAATAAAACTATTGAGATCTTTTATAGGTTAACTCAATAAGTATACGTAAATAATAGTAATGATAAGAGATCTACCTATTTTTTTTATAATAGTCTTTGTTTCATAATTCATATGTTTACACCTTTATAATCAAGTGCAAGTCAGATTTTATCTCATTTAGCACGAATTCATTTAATTTCAGGGCGTTCAATTTTTTAAATGACGTGAATTCAAACAGTGATTAAGAATTTATACTCTCTCCCTGACATATAATTATACTAATATTTAGATATGACTATTATTAGAATCAATATAATTATTCTCGTTTATATTTTTAAAAATACATAATTCTAAAATCACTATTATTTAGCTTAGGGAATAATGTTTTAATAAATGGATAAGGTTTTAAAAAATAGTGACGTTAAAAATCTTAAGGCTCTAGTATTTGTTTGGATTCACAAAGAGAAACTGGTCTGCTTGAGACAAATAAACATACACAGATTTATATCGAAATGATATATCTATATAAGTTAAATTTGTCGTTTTAATTAATAAGTTTTTTTTTTTAAATTAAGACTACAAATTCTTATACTGTAGAGTAAATGATGGTGATGCTTAGATAGTTTTATTGTTTCTTTATTTTAGACTTTTTAGATCTAATTTTGGGTGTCGGAACTTTGTAGGAGAAAAAAAGTTTATTTATTTGAATTTTTGTTTTAATGTAAAGTCTTCTTGAAAATAGTTTACAATGTTTATGTTTTTATAATAATGTTTATACACGAGATTTTTTAGAAGTAGACACAGCACAGTTAAACACAACGCGATTCGAACTTTCGAGGGTTTTGTAAAGTTAAATATAAAAATTATAAAATTATACTGGCTTAGATGGAGGGTATTACGGGTCAACCGTTCAGTGTTACACGAAATGATGACAAACTAGGAGAATGAAGTGAAGTACGCGATGTTAAATACTACGGGTTATACCGTTCGGTTGGTCCACTTAGCGTGACCAGTACTCACTGTTGTTCAGGCAGAGATTTACTAATACTGTAGTGAGGAGACCTATTAGAGTCTAGCCTCGTAGGAGACCTATTAAAGTCTAGCCTAGGAAGTATAGTTAGTCTCCGCGCGAACCATACTAAAGCGAGAAGTCTAGCGCGACCGCCCGCCCGAATCATTCTGAATTCTGTCTGCAAACAGCCCTTCTTATATGAATCTGCTATGCTGATACTGTATAAGCTTGTGGGCTAGCGGAGGAAAGAGGAAGAGTGCTGCCTCACCGTGGGAAAGCGATTCAGCATATTGCTAGTGGCTAGAGGGGGGAAGTGGAAGAAATGAGAATCTTTAACTTATATATATATATATATATATATATATATATTATTTATTTGTTTGAGACTATAGTTTCGAAGACTTGGTCTTCATCATCAGTCTTTTTTAATTATAAATATTGAAGGAGACAATAAAAGAGTGTGTCTTCTGCTGGAATTATAAATTTTATTTATTTATAACGAGACTATAGTTTCGAGGGCTTTGCCCTCTTCATTTATGAATGAAAGTTTTACATTTTTCATGTGTAAAACTTTCATTCATAAATTAATTCCTGTGAATACATTGTAATAGACTGATGAAGAGGGCAAAGCCCTCGAAACTATAGTCTCGTTATAAATAAATAAAATTTATAATTCCAGCAGAAGACACACTCTTTTATTGTCTCCTTCAATATATAAAAATTCTGCTACTCTCGGCAAAAACTTTCAATTTATTATAAATATTGTTTTTCATGGAGTCAATACCGTATGGATATTCAAAATTTTTCCACCACTTTTGTTGTCCATGGCAAATAATTTACAATGGAACGACAATTCCCTCGATTTAATTGAATGGACAACAAAAGAGGAGGAAAAATTTTCAATATCTATACTGTTTCAATATCTATACTGTTTTGACTGAAGGGAAGTTTTTGCAATCGCCATGCATTTTGTCTTGGTGGTAGAGACTTGCATGTTAAGCCGATCGGAATTTTCAGAGAATTTGTCCCACCTTCTCACATCAATATAATTAAAAAAAAAAATGTGGTTGATACAAGTGCCATTTTATTACGAGTTCTTACGAACTCGCACGACTATTTCAATCCGGTCAAATAATTTCATTTTTCATCAGGTTTCGTCCTAAATTTGTGCTAAAGCACATTCAACCAGGTGTAATTTACAATCAATTTGTGCACTCTTGAAAGTTTGAATGTTCTCCAAGTTTTATATCTATAGATTTCAAAATATATTCAAACCTAGATGATGTCATACGTGCATATTCAAAGAACTTTTGATAATTTTCTCTAAGCTCTTCATATGCCCTCTCAAATTCTATATTTTCACTTCTTGATGCCAAATATTTATAAACCCATATGCGTTTGTTCAAATTTTCCAACAAAAGAAATTTTTTGACCGGAGTATCCGATAGATATTCAAGCTCACCAAGTCAATCCATCTTTGAAACAGAAAAATTGTATATACTGAACCACTACCAAGTTCGCAATCAATGTCACTCTATTAGTACGAATTCAAACGAAATATTTCACACTAGCTCGTAAGAATAAATTTTCGTACGAATTCTTATCCAGTGTAACATTAGATATTCAAGCTCACCAAGTCGATCCATCTTTGAAACAGAAAAATTGTATATACTGAACCACTACCAAGTTCGCAATCAATGTCACTCTATTTGTACGAATTCAAACGAAATATTTCACACTAGCTCGTAAGAATAAATTTTCGTACGAATTCTTATCCAGTGTAACATTAGATATTCAAGCTCACCAAGTCGATCCATCTTTGAAACAGAAAAATTGTATTTACTGAACCACTACCAAGTTCGCAATCAATATCACTCTATTCGTACGAATTCAAACGAAATATTTCACACTAGCTCGTAAGAATAAATTTTCGTACGAATTCTTATCCAGTGTAACATTAGATATTCAAGCTCACCAAGTCGATCCATCTTTGAAACAGAAAAATTGTATATACTGAACCACTACCATGAAGAAGAGGACATGGATTATTTTTTAATGAAAGAATTAAGTGTGTATGGTAAAATGTCTCAACTGTAGCAATGGCAAAACCTCTAAATCAACCAATTGCGTTTTCGTTGGGACTATTTAATTAACACTTGAATGTGCAGAATTCAGTACTTGTGCAAAAATCAGTAAATTCTATAGTGGATGTAGAAAAAGATCTTCATCAGATAATTTAATCCAGGTCAGTAAATTTAAAGTATTTGTGAAATAGAAGACTACAGAAGGATCGTTTATTTGACAAGGTAGGAAGGGTAGTGGATATAGCGCCCTCTAAGGGTATATAACCCAACCAAAGGCGGCCAAGATTTATCGATGGCTCAACATTGTGAGACTACTTTATATTATTATGAAATTTAATTTTATCTCGTCTCTTTTGGTTGGGTTTATCATGTGATTTATGGTCGGGCCCGGGGCGGCACCTGAATACGTGCGAAGGCCCCCGGAACCTCCCGAAATGCGACACTCTCAGCTTGAGGCGGATTAAACGATTGGGTAGGTAGACGGGAAGCATTCTACAACTGTCGAGAAAATTAAACTTTTTTTAATGGAAAGACTTAGCCGGTCATTTGGGTTAGTTTTTGTGTTAATGAAATTTTATATCATAGAGATCCAATTTAGTAAACGTTATAATAAAAAGTGTGAAAGAAACACTTGCAGTCCATTATTCATGCCCTTCGGTGGGCATCTTGCTGGTTGCTATACGTAAGTATATTTATTCATATATTTTCCACGGATAAATACTTAATATACAGTAATATAATACAATAATTATCAAATATATCAATATTAATACTAAAGAAAATCAAAATAATACATTATAATAACACTGATAGCATTATAATGACAATTCACAGTGTAATAACTTCAAAACGAGGGGTGATCCGAGATTGGAAGTAGGTGTACACTTCTCTAGAAGTATTTTGGAAGTACTTGGAAATATTTGGAAATACTTGAGAATATTTGGAAGTACTTGGAAATATTTGAAAGTACTTAAAAATATTTGGATGTACTTAAAAATATTTGAAGTACTTGGGAATATTTGGAAGCACTTGAAAATGTTTGGAAGTAGTTGGAAATGTTTGGAAGTACTTAGAAATGTTTGGAACTACTTGGAAATATTTGGAATTACTTGGAAATATTTGGAAGTACTTGGAGAAATTTGGAAGTACTTGGAAATACTTGAGGATATTTGGAAGTATTTGGAAATATTTGAAAGTACTTAAAAATATTTGGAAGTACTTGGGAGTATTTGGAGGCACTTGGAAATGTTTGGAAGTACTTGGGAGTATTTGGGAGCACCTGGAAATGTTTGAAAGTACTTGGAAATGTTTGGAAGTACTTGGAAATGTTTGGAAGTACTTGGAAATGTTTGGAATTACTTGGAAATATTTGGAATTACTTTGAAATATTTGGAAGTACTTGGAGAAATTTGGAAGTACTTGGAAATATTTGAAAATACTTGAGAATATTTGGAAGTACTTGGAAATATTTGGAAGTACTTGGAAATATATGGAAATACTTGAGAATATTTGGAAGTACTTGGAAATATTTGAAAGTATTTAAAAATATTTGGAAGTACCTGGGAATATTTGGAAGCACTTGGAAATGTTTGGAAGTAAATGGAAATGTTTGGAATTACTTTGAAATATTTGGAAGTATATATATAAAGCGGTTTGTTCTACAGCATGCGCCGTTTTCCGCATCCAACACGCCAATTCTCTCTATCCAGGATGTCTTGCTCTTGTAGTTGCCTACTGGTCATTGCCTCATCTACTCCCTGCTTCCACGTTCGTCTCGGTCTTCCTCTTCTCCTCCGTCTTTCCGTGGGCATCCAGGTCCATATTTTATGAGGCCACCTATTTTCCGGCATTCTTTTGAGGTGTCCGTACCATATTAATCTCTTCCTTTCTATTCTATCTATTATGTCGTTTTCCATCTTCATTCTGTCCCTTATAGTTGTATTTGGGATATGCTCCAATCTCGACACTCTGCAACTCCTTCTCATCGCATCCATTTCGAGCGCTTGTAATTTTTTTTCGTTTTTCTTATTCATGTCCCATGTTTCTGAATTGTATAGGGCTATGCCTTCCACTATGGACCGAAAATATTTGGAAGTACTTGGAGAAATTTGGAAGTACTTGGAAATATTTGAAAATACTTGAGAATATTTGGAAGTACTTGGAAATATTTGGAAGTACTTGGAAATATATGGAAATACTTGAGAATATTTGGAAGTACTTGGAAATATTTGAAAGTATTTAAAAATATTTGGAAGTACCTGGGAATATTTGGAAGCACTTGGAAATGTTTGGAAGTAAATGGAAATGTTTGGAATTACTTTGAAATATTTGGAATTACTTTGAAATATTTGGAATTACTTTGAAATATTTGGAAGTACTTGGAGAAATTTGGAAGTACTTGGAAATATTTGAAAGTATTTAAAAATATTTGGAAGTACCTGGGAATATTTGGAAGTACTTGGAAATGTTTGGAAGTAAATGGAAATGTTTGAGAATTACTTTGAAATATTTGGAAGTACTTGGAGAAATTTGGAAGTACTTGGAAATATTTGAAAATACTTGAGAATATTTGGAAGTACTTGGAAATATTTGGAAGTACTTGGAAATATATGGAAATACTTGAGAATATTTGGAAGTACTTGGAAATATTTGAAAGTATTTAAAAATATTTGGAAGTACCTGGGAATATTTGGAAGCACTTGGAAATGTTTGGAAGTAAATGGAAATGTTTGGAATTACTTTGAAATATTTGGAATTACTTTGAAATATTTGGAATTACTTTGAAATATTTGGAAGTACTTGGAGAAATTTGGAAGTACTTGGAGAAATTTGGAAGTACTTGGAAATATTTGAAAATACTTGAGAATATTTGGAAGTACTTGGAAATATTTGGAAGTGCTTGGAAATGTTTGGAAGTACTTGGAAATATTTGGAAGTACAAGAGGAAGTAAGTGTACAGGATATTAGGTCGCGGTTCACCCCTCGCTTCAAAATAACACAACAATAATTTAACAGCAATCCAACAATAACACAATAACAATTAGCCCAGTCAAATTAGACAAATCAGTGTAAAAAATCCCAGAGTTTTGGAAATGGTCTTAAACGCTTCCCTTAGACTCGGGTTAATGTGTGTCAAAAGTGGGGGAGGGTGGGGGTTGATCTCGTGGAGAGGTGGGGTGAGGGTCTAAGGTTTCCCTTTTTCAGTTTTTTGCTTATAACCCGAAAACGATCCATATTTTGTAGATAACTGTCCTATAGTAAAGAGTTTTGAGCTCCTGTTCTCGAGAGTATAGAAATTCTGATACACTGTCAAACAGAATAATAAATTTTCCCCATATAGGAATTTCAAAAAAAAAATGAAATTGAACAATTTTATAATCTAGAATTCATTCTCTGACTGGCCGGTTAGCTGAGAATGGATAATTTTAAACTTTAGAGAAATATTGCAATAGAATTAAATGTGAATAACGATTTAAATATTCATAATTAACTATACAATGGGATTTTAAAATAAATAATACAAATAAATTATTAAATAAATAAATGAAGCTTAATTATTCAATTTTGATTGTTAAAAATTAAACAAAATCTAAATATTGAATAAAGATATAAGTATAGTGGATAATTATCATTATTACAATTAAAGTTTAATAAATTAATTCATTAAAATACAAATTCAATTAAATAAATCATATATAATTTCATCTATTATAATTTAACATAATATTCAGCACTCGTGATGATAAATAATTGATTAAATTCTCTGTAAGTAATATCACTAGAACACTAGGGGTAGATTTGTATAAAAAAATGTTTATCTGTGTTATTTTTAGGGTTGATAGTATCATATTGTCAAAAATAAGTTTTTTCTAGTTTAAAATTGTGCAACAAAGTAGGGGAGAGTGTTGTACCTCGGACTGGGCTGTTACACAAGGGGTGCTCTCTTTGACTCGCTCAACTGCTCTGACGTCACTGGGCAGTTCTTTCTGACAGTAAAACTCTTCCATTCCTCATACATTTTCAAAATTGTGTGGTTATTTCCTTGGAGTCGTACGTTGAAATCATTATAATGGTTCATTATGTCTGTTAATAACAAAAGTCTTAAAAACCATTGTTTATCATTGAGTTCGAGATCAATTTCACCGATTTCGTGAAGAAATATTTGTATATCATCAAAACACTCTACAAATATATTAAGAACTTTGCCCCGACTTAACCATCGTATTTCAGAATGTAATAACAAATCTCCATATTTCGATTCAATTTCCTCCAAAAAAGCTTTAAAGCGCCTGTGTATTAATGCTGATCGCGCTATTATCATGTTTACGATCTTAACAACTTTTTCCATTACATCCTTAAGTTGTTGTGTAGATGCATTTGAAAATAAATTTTCTTCATGTATGATACAATGAAACGATAAAAGTGAACGGCCAAGTTCATTTTACATTAGTTTTACAAGTTCGCTAGAACAATAGGGGTAGATTTGTATAAAAAAATTGTATCTGTGTTATTTTTAGGGTTGATAGAATCATATTGTCAAAAATAAGTTTTTTCTAGTATAAAATTGTGCAACAAAGTAGGGAGGATTGTTGTAGCTCGGACTGGGCTGTTACCCAAGAGGTGCTCTCTTTGACTCGCTCAACTACTCTGACGTCACTGGGCAGTTCTTTCTGACAGAAGCCATTAGCTATCCTTGGTTCTTTATGTTTTAAATTTCATTTGGCTTCATTTTGCACAGCTAAAGTCCAAAATAAAACTTTTTTATAGTTTATTTTATTTTAAATTAATTTTTTTTAATTTAAATTATATTGAATTATTTTTTCTACCTTTCTATCATTTTTATTGACTATTTTGTTTTAAATAGGTTAGGCTATTTGAAAACAGTAAGTTACTAGGTGTACAAGTATGAAATGAGGATTTGAGAAACAGATGTCGTACCAATTCAGTATGTATCATAAAAATTTGACATAGATGGCACTTTGTTGTTCCGTCAAAAGCGTATAAGTGATAAATTGAAAAAGTGTTTGAATAGTATTGTTTTGCTGTGTTCAATATGTCGAAATTTGTGGCAAATAAGAGCATTCGCGGACAGCATTAATTTTGTATACATAATTAGTGGGACCCCAGAAGTCTAAAAATTAAAAAAACTAACCCCCGAAATGGGGGCGGGAGTGCTGGGTCAAAAAATTAATATCTAGGCCATTTGACCAAACTCGACCAAATTTTGTATACATTTTCAGTGGGACCCCAGAAGATTAAAAATTAAAAAACTAACCCCCTGAAAAGGGGGGTGGGGGGTGCTGGGTCAAAAAATTAATATCTAGGCCATTTGACCAAACTCAACCAAATTTTGTATACATAATCAGTGGGACCCCAGAAGACTAAAAATTGAAAAACTAACCGCCCAAAATGGGGGGTGGAAGGGGGGAATTAAAAATCTAGGCCGTTTGAGCAAACTCAATCAAATTTTGTATACATCATCAGTGGGATCCCAGAAGTCTAAAAATTAAAAAAACTAACCGCCCGAAATGGGTGGTGGGGGGTGCTGGGTCAAAAAATTAATATATAGGCCATTTGACCAAACTCAACCAAATTTTGTATACATAATCAATGGGACCCCAGAAGACTAAAAATTGAAAAAATAACCGCCCAAAATGGGAGGTCGAAGGGGGGTGGGTAAAATTAAAAATCTAGGTCGTGTGAGCAAACTCAACCAAATTTTGTATACATAATCAGTGGGATCCCAGAAGTCTAAAAATGCAAAAACTAACCCCCTCCCCTACATGATAATAAATAATTTTTTAAATATTAAATATAAGTGAGGGGCCAGGTTGTATGGTAAAGTCAATTGGATGGCCACATCAGAACACGTCAGCTTATTTAGATTTGTTTTCTTATTTTGTGTTAAAATATGAAATCCGATTCCACAAGGATAAGATTAGCACCGGCAATTAGTTTGCTCTATATCCTTAAATGATAACTGCTGGATCAAATTAGAGAGTCCATTTAGCATATTGTATAGGCTTCAAAGATCTATGCTATTAGGGGACAAGCGAAATGGATTCTCAATCAGCAGTGTGATCGTATGGAAAGGAGATTACTCAAAGCAGAGTAGGCACATGCCACAAACAAAAATAAGGTGTTATAAAGCGAATCAAAGAGGTTCTCCTCTCATTGATACAAATAAACATACATCCACATATATACAGTTCCACAGAACACTTTCATTAAAAGTTATCATGGAAAGAGTTGAGAACAAATTTTGAACTTTGAGTTATTTATGTTTTGGAATATGCTCTTTTTAAATAAATTATTAACAACTTTTGGACACTTTCTGCTCTGCCGCAATCGTTATCAACTTTCTTATTTTCTATAGAACCCTTCAAATATTTTTAAATTATTAGATTAAGAGTTAAAAACTAAGATGATTTTGTATAATGCACTTGATGTCTAAAATTTATCATTTCTGAGTTATTTTAGATAGTTTGGAAAATTTACCAATTTAGCGTTCATCTTTAAAAATTAATAATAATAAAACTATTGCTTTTAAAATTAATTTGTTCAATCAGAACTCTTAAGTAGACATGAAAGAATCTTACTTGATCATAAAAATTCAAATTTTATATCCAGGATGACCATAATAAATGTTTATTTCTGAAAATCAAAAAGTTGTTAATACTCCATTTTTTCAAACGGAACATGGCATCAATTTTACTATTTTTGAACTCTACATAAAAATCCAATAGGAGTTTATTAAATTATTCCTTATACCTAAAATGAATGGTTTTTTAAATAAAAAATATTTAAAATTTTCCTCGTCTTATTATGTATGAATAATTAAGATCTTGATGAGTGAAATTTAAAATATTGGGGCGGAGGGGGGGGGGGCGGGGGGGGCTTGCAGCTAGTTATATATATATATATATATTTGGTTTTAATCTTTAAAACATATTTTTAAAGAAATTCCAAAAGCTAATTAATTCCTTTCAGTTAGTTTAGTTAGTATAGTTTCAATAATCCTTTATAATTAACTTTAAAATAAATAAATAATATTGAAATTAATGAATTAGCTCGAATACAAAAGCCAAAAAGGCTTAGTTCTTTTGAAATGGCTAAGGGTGCTTAAATACAATAGAAAAAAGATGAGGTGAGATTCCTATGGGTATTTTTAAGAAAAAATTATTTTTAAATAACATATTTTTATTTTAAATTAAATATTTTTCGTCTATATATATATATATAATCAAAAAGCTTGGCTGAAACTTTTTTATTTTTCTATACCTTCTATTAAATACGGTTTTTCAGAATTTTTTAAAAAATTTTCGCCCAACGCAAAAGAAGTTAGGAATTTTTGAAAAAAATAGATTTTTTTAAATAACCACAACTTTTTCAAAAAATTTAGTTATCATGATGTTTTTTAAAATTTTTGTTTTAAAATTTACTTTATAGTTTTTTTAAATCTTTGTTGCAATATTCAATTCTTCTCAACGATAATATAGTTAGAACTATTGAGAATGAAGGACACTCAATAATCTTACAAACAGGGCCGCCAACACTTGTTTTTTTTTTGCTAGTTTAGTTCTTTTATTGTTTGGCAAGCTATGTTGGCTAACCTGAATTTTTTTCGTTTTTCCTCAATTTTTCAATTTATCCGGGTAACTTTTCCAATTTTTTTTTTACGTATTAACCTGAATTGGACTATTACGAACATTTAAAAAAAAAATTAGCCAAATCGGTCTAGGCATTTGAGAGATCTGCGCTTACAAATAAAAAGAAATTCATTTTTATTATATAGATTCTCTCAGAAACTGTGTTGTAACTATGAATTAAAATTTTCTTAAAAAATGTATTAGTTATTGTTTAATGTTGGTTTAGTTTTTTATAACAAAATGGTAAGAAGAGTTTCTTAATTATAATTAAATATATATATATATATATATCATGTAAACTCTCCAATATCCCGTATAGTGCAATGTACCTATAAGAGTCTGAAATAATGAGTCTGAGTCCTAATATAAATATATTTAAACAATTTAAGATGGAACCAGAAAACTCCATATACGCGGCAGAGGCATATGCCCTGTTGAAATGTTTAGAATATATTAAAAATAACAATATAAAATTCAATTTAATATGTACTGATTCGAAAAGTCTTACAGATGCTTTAATCAACATGTTTTGAGATCAAATTATAATATATTAAAAATATTTAATTTATTATATGATTTATATATGAATAATAATACTGTAGACATTGTCTGGATTCCCGCACACCAGCGAATCATAGGCAATACGATCGCTGATTTTGAGGCCAAGCAAGCCAGTAAACTTCCTACAACATCAAATGAAAACATTATATGGTCTGACTTCCTAGTAGACCAAAAATGTAAAACATTGAAATTATGGCAAGAAACGTAGGAAAGGGATAACAAAGGTCGACATTTATATAAGATTAAACCTTAGACCATATAAGATATAGACACGCCCTCTGCCACTCTCCACACGAGCGAAGTGAGGCCAACATCAACTTGAGAACGTGACGTCAGCAGCAGGCAAGAGAAAATAAAATCGTATTGCTACTAATGGGAGTTTAGTGTTTTCGTTCCAATTTTTTCTTACCTATAAATATGGTGACCTCATGCAGTGCTTATAAATGTACAGAAAGACAAAATAGTGGTACAGCTATATCATTTCATCTGTAAGTATTTAAATTGCTTTAAGAAAAAATTAAAACTAACAGATTGAAAATTCAGTTCAGAGACGAAACGTTGTACAAAAATTTTAAACGCTGTAAGTTTTTCGAAACGATTATCCCTATACGTCTCAGATATTGTTGAATATATAGCGGGTTTTGTAGTTAAAAAAATGAAGACAAATTTAGATTGTGACATATGTTTGAATGCGATCCAGTCTGGATTATTAGAATCAACTTTAATCACTATAAAAAATCACAACAATACAAAGCAGTGTTTAATTCGGCCGTCTAGAGATGTAATACACATTTGTAAAGTGGCTGAAAGTAAAATTCGAATTTTTGAAAAAACAAACAAACTGTTTAAAAAAAATTTAATGACCAAATTAATAATATCTATTATGGGTAATGTTCGAGACTCGGTATTTGATGCAATCAAAGAACATATGTACGATAATGATATTGAATCAAATCATATCATTAATTTGATTAAAATGATTAGTTTTAATTATTGTAGCATAAGATTATACCACCAAGGAGAATGTTTAAACACAAATTCAAACAGGATAAGGAGTAAATTTACTAAAATGATTTTGTTTAGTAATCAATGATTTTATTATAATAATAAAACTTGAGCAAGATGCGAGGTAGGTTTCAATAAAAAAAGAAATAAAACAAAATTGAGTTTTGAATTCGATAAATTTCGGGGTGAGCCCAAACTCAGTTTTCTTTGACTCCTGATGATGGGCTCACCCCCGAAATTTATCGAATTCTCAAAACTCAATTTTGTTTTATTTCTTTTTTTGTCAAACCTACCTCGCATCTTGCTCAAGTTTTATTATTATATTAAAATGTTTCACCTAGAACCAACATCTATCTCCTTAAAAGTTAATGATTTTATTTATGTATGAACCTTGTATGAACATAATTTAATTTTTTATTATGTTCTAAATTTCCCCAGATAATTATTATTGTTTTTATTATGATATTTAAATATTTTTCATTAATAAATATGATATTGCGAATTTTTTTCGACTTACTTTAATTACGATTTTTATACTGACTAAATATTTGGTAAAATCAAATGATGAACTTGGTTGAATGTTCCGTCAATTGATTCAAAAAACTGTATTTAAAAGGAATAATTATTTACTTGATTTAGCATTCGAAATTAATAAATATTTTGGTAACCTACAATTGATTAAAATAATAAAATATATTGTTGTATATATATGGAGATGGGAAGGGAGTGTTGCTCGATGCCCGAATTATTGTAAAATATGTAATTTAAATAAAACATTTTGTTAAAAAAAATAAATAAATATTTTGCTATATTAATTTAATATTAATTTGCGATTATTGGAATCCAAAATAAATAATCTAAACTACGATAAATTTATCTCAATGTATAATAATTCCTATACCGCCCATGCTATTCTCGTTGTTTCTGCCTGCTGCTGACGTCACGTTCTCGAGTTGATGTTGGCTCACCAAATCGACACCAGGGCGTGTCTATATCTTATATGGTCTAAGGATTAAACCTACGGTGTCCTTGTTAACATGGTTCTAAAACAATTAACATTCGACGCAAAGCTATTACATCAATTTCATGAATGAGGACTGGACACTCATCACTGAAGTTACACCTGCATCGAATTGGAATGGTGGAGTCCCCATTGTGTAGGTGTGAATCCCAGTGAGGGCTCAATCATGTGCTTCTTGAATGTGATCTAAACAAAAAGTGGACACAAATGCTATACTGTAAAATCAACGAAAGTGTGAAATTCCCAATAAATAATGATTATGCCCGGAAAGCAAGTTAGTTCTCAGGTTCGACTCCTGGGGATGAATCCCCTCTGATATCGCAATTTAATAATATTTCTATTAAAATCTTAGATTCTGTCCTAAAAATTAAATTCTTTCTAGTTTAAAATTGATTTGTTAATCTGAACCCGAGCTCATTTTTGAAAAACATTCCAACTCTTTTCAAAAATAAGATGCTCAAATCTTTACTTTTATTTTAAATACACATTAAAATCAATCTTTGAATAATACTTATTATTATTATTTTTTTTAGAAGATTGATATTGTGCTTGTCATCGAGGTTTCGGTTTCTTCAGAAAGCTCCGAAGAGCACAACTAAAGGTTAGTAGATATTATATTTCTGTTGTCAGCACTTGAATGATTTTCGTGATTTTTTTAAATAATAATAAGATTTTACTTAGAGAAAGTGGTGTAGGTTTTAGGTGAAAATATGATATTAATTAATAAAGTAAAGGGTGTGTAGTTTCACAGTGAATGAAATAAAACTCAAAAAGAGGTTTATACAAACTCAATATATTTCGGATTATTAGTCCATCAGGAGTTTACAGATTAAAACTGTTTTGGCTGTAAACTCCTGGTGAATGGACTAATAATCCGAAATATATTGAGTTTGCTATTCAACCTCTTTGAGTTTTATTTCATTCACTGTTGAAACCACACCCTTTTACCTTTGATTAATTGATAATGAGATTGACTGAAAAATATTATTCTCTCATGGTATTTACTTAAACTAAGGGAATAAGAGTTGTTTGTTTGTTGTAGAACATTTGTCAAATGAAGGGGGTTTAAGTGTTTTGTAGTTTCATAAAGGTTAAACTCCCGAAGATGTTCTTAGAAGCACATTAGATACTGTATTCAAACATTATGCTGTGAAACACCACAAAATCCTTTAACTCTCTTTAATTAATACATTTTTCACACTATTATCTCACTTGTACAATATAATATTTACGTATATAAAATAAAAGATGACATTTAAGTGTTTTTAAACAATACAACAATTAAGTTTAGGGAAAGCGGTGTTGGTTTATAGTGAAACATATTAAACAAAGGAATTATTATTTAACGGGTTATAGTGGTGTTTCACAAAGAGGAAATAAAATTAAAAAAAAAATTAAAAATCTTTTAAATTATTTTGGAGATTTTTTATTTATCTCTATACATATTTCGGGCTATGAACCCTTCATCAGGAGGTTAAACAGAGACTTCTGTTTAACCTCCTGATGAAGGGTTCATAGCCCGAAATATGTATAGAGATAAATAAAAAATCTCCAAAATAATTTAAAAGATTTTTTAATTTTTTAATTTTATTTCCTCTTTGTGAAACACCACTATAACCCGTTAAATAATAATTCGGCCTTGTTTAGTACAACAATTACAATACTTGACCATAACCTGTATGGTAAAGTAAAAACAACAATCCTTTAACACCAAATAATAAATAAAAATAATAATAAATTAAATTTTTAGATTCGATAATTGTTATATAGCGCGAAATTGAACTTGGGAAAAAAATAAAACACAATCTTTGCAAATGGCTACGTTTCGCTTCTTTATTGAACATTCCTCAGGCCCTTGGCCTTGTTTGTACATAGGTATCTTTACCTTCTTATCAATCATTTAAGAGTTCAAGGTGTTTTTCATATAAATACATTTGTCATTAAATTATTTTAAGCTTTGGTAGAATTTATAAGCCTGAAAAATTAGAAATGTATTTCAAAAATTATTTAATATTATTTCTGTTCTATTAGTATTAATAAAACAATGAGAAATTTTATATCAGGTGAAAAACTGCTTGAAATTAATCTTGAATGGTGGATATGAAGAGCAAAACAATAGTGTCATCTATGGTCAAAATTGGTACTAATGCTAATAATGGGAGTGGATTTGAGATTTAAGAAAAAAATCACATTAGAATGCAAGGGCGTGCCCAGAATTTCACCTAGGGGGCATCTCATATTAGTTTCATGAAAGAGGGGGGGGGGGTGTACTAAATTCTGCTGAGAATGAAATACTGTAAATTATTGTTACTGCCACTGAGAGATGAGACAGAGGGAATGTCACATATTGTATTTCATTCAATGACCTTTCAAAGCCCTGAACAAGTAGGGAATAAACCTCCGAAACGTCGGCTTTAAATAAAATAAGATAGCTAGCTCAAAAACTAGTGTGAATATAAAACGAAATTTCAAATGTAGTTTAAGTGCATTGAGATTAAGAGCTGATTAGATTTTGGTTGAAATAGAACACAAAATTAAAAAAAGGGGGGGGGGATTAAAATTATAAGATTTTCAAACTTAAAAAAAACAACAAAAATGAAATATACTATAAAATGAACCTATAAAACTTCAATTAGACTTGAAACTTTTCATTTAGATTACTTAAAAGTTTTGCTAAAGTGATATGGATCGTTCTTAGCCGTAGCCCTTCAAATGGCGACGTTTCGCTTCTTTATTGAACATTCCTCAGGCCCTTGACCTTGTTTCCACAAATCTTTTGACCTTCATATCCATCATTTTAAATTAATTTTAAGCTGCTTTTCATATAAAAAGACATTTGTCATTAATTAATCTAAAACTTTTAAGTAGAATGTATAAATGTCTTGAAAGATTAGAAATGTATTTCAAAATGTATAATAAAATAGTGACAATTTCTTTTATATCAGTTGAAAACAGTTTCAACTTGATCTTAAATGGTGGATATGAACTATAAAGAGCAACAATTATATAAGCATGCCTATTTCAAGGGCCTGAGGAAGCTTCAATAGAAAGGCAAAACGTTGCCATTCGCAAATACCGTGTGTTTGATTTTTTAACAAGTTCAATTTCTCGATTCTTTCTCTTATAAAATAATAATAATAATTTTTATTCATAAGAGTCAATATGAATTTATTCTACAAAT
>JALMQS010000538.1:38021-113145 GCA_024734495.1 Forficula auricularia | reverse complement strand
TCTGAAGGCTCGTGGCCAAAGCAAAGCAGGCCGCTACATATTATTTGTTGATTACTATCAATGGACAATGCATATCAACGACGAAGGAGCAAAGCTTCTACCGACACTACCACGACTCTCTGTATTTTTTTAATAAAAGTCTCAAAGTTTTCTAGTTATAAGCATTTTTTTAAAAATCGAAATGCTGTGACTACAAATTTACATATTTTATTATTCTAATTTTTGTTGCGCAATCCTGAATAATCCTGCTATTGATCAGAATACAAAATAAAACCATAAGTACTATACTTCTGGAGAAAAAAAATCTCTTTTCATCGGCTAACTTTTTTGAATCATCTTTAATGTTAAAAAAAGTCTAGTAAACAAGCATGGCAAGTTATTTAAAAAATTGACCCATTAAGTCGAGATTTCAAAATGGTACAGAACTTTATACTTCATCCTTTAGAAAAAAAATATTGATATTTTTGGCAAACATATTTTGATAGTGTTTTTTATTTAATATTTTAATCAATTATGTCGCATCTTAATTGATTTAATCTTTGGCTATTATAGACATTAATACTATAATAGCTAATAATGATGCCATTAATAGCCAAAGATTAGTTCAATTAAGATGCGACATTTTCTCGGCCTTTTGGCAAATAAGTAAAAAAAGATGCGACATAATTGATTAACATCTATATATAAATTAAGGTTTTGTCTGTACATTGGTCCAAATCACTCCAAATTTTGGTTGCACAGGATTCAAGCATAGTTTTGAACGAAAACACCCTCAACAAAATTCCTGTCTGTCTGTATGTTTGTCTCAGTGTTGCTCACGATTCACGTAAAAACGGCTGAAGGGATTATTATTAAATTTCATATTTGTATCAGATGTCTTCTACCTTACGTTTTTAGCTATATAACGTTTTGATATTTTGACCCTAAAAGAGGGTTTGGGGGGGCGCACTAATGAAAATTATCAAATAACTCCTAAACTATTAACTCTACGGCAAATTCACCTAAAACCTACACCACTTTCCCTAAGTAAAATAAAAAATAGAATAATAAAATATGTAAATTTGTAGCCACAGCATCTCGATATTTAGGGCAGGGTAGCGATTGTCACCATTTTCAAAAAATGCCTATAACTCGAAAACTATGAGACTTTTATTTAAAAAAATTGTTTATTTTCAGGACCGTCGTAAATTGCCCGATTCCCTGTTCACGGTTTATCGTTGTGATACGGGACACGCTGTATAAGTATTTGGTGAAGACACAGTCCAATGATACTGTAAATACAAATTCCCGAGGGGTGAACCGCGATTGGAATTAGGTGTACACGTTTTTGGAATTATGTGAAATTATTTATTATTCTACTTGGAAATGAAAGTGGAAATAGAAGTAGGTGTACACGATATTAAGTCGCGGTTCACCACTCGCAAATTCAGGATAAAATAATTTATTGGAGGGTCATTTTCACTCTTGTGAAACCCGACGTTTCACAGGACCTTTCTTTTTCTTTTAATGCATGCAAATTATCTCCAGAATCCTTGTCTTAAAATTACTATTTTCATGGAACAGAATTTTAAAGTTATTAAAATCTAATTGAATCATTTCAGGCATATCGGTCTTCAGTCCAGGACTGATACACACACTATTATTTCACATACAGAGTCATTGGACTGAAGTTCATTTAGCATAAATCGACGTAAATACAGAAAACTCACAAGAAATTTTTAGACTCAATTGATATTTGTGAAACCAACACTGAAAAAACGATACATTTATAGTTAAGAAATTATATTTGATATGAATAGATGGTGAATTTAATTATGGCTATGAAAAATGATATACGTATTTTAAGTATTCTCATGTTTTTGGAGCAACTCTAGATATATTAATAATTAAGATGCCGCTATTTGAACCAAACTGAAACTATTTTGATTAAAAAAATTGAGCGAAACCATGGCATTTCGCTATACAAAAAATCCCTAATAAGTGAACATCGAAAAAATTATATTTTTCGAGATAATAATTGTTTTGTCAAAATGTCTGTTAGTTAGTTAGTCTGTTAGTCTGTGTGTTACCAAATTTTTGTGGAGGAGCTAGCTCAAAAACTAGTGTGAATATCGAAACCAAATTTTACACGTAGTTTTGGTCCATTGATATTAAGAGCTGATTGGTACATATCGACCCAAAATTAAGGAGGGTGGAGAGGGGGTCAAAAAATGAAAATCTAGGCTATTTGAGCAAACTCAACCAAATTTTGTATACATAATCAGTGGACCCCCAAAAGTCTAAAAATGCAAATACTAACCGCCAAAAATGGAGGGGGTGGGGTGTAGGGTTAAAAAATGAAAATCTTGGCCATTTGACCAAACTCAACCAAATTTTGTACACATAATCAGTGGGACCACCAGAAGACTAAAAAATGAAAAAAACTAACCCCCCCTACATGATTATAAATAATTTTATTAAATATGAAATACGATTCCCCCCCCCCCCCCCCCCCCCCCTTTTTTTTTTTTTTTTGGTTGTATGGTAAAGTCAAGTGGATGGCCGCATCAGAACACGTCAGCTTATTTTGTTTTAACTTAGCTTTACACCATCCTATAAATTTTTTTTAATTGTATCAGATTCTCAAAGTGTTTTTAAAAATCAATTAAAAACTTTTATAAAACTAAGTCAGAGAAATACCTAATTTATAAAATTTGTGACTGAATGTGTGGTGTCCATCTCATGTAGGAATTCAGCCTTCGAATTTGTTGACTCTTTAGCAAAACAGGCTATCACGGATGGGAGCCATTAAACATGGGCCTCACCCATGTAGATGCAATTAATATTATTTTAAAAAAATCTATTGGACTGTGGAAAATTTTTTGGGAGTCATCTTCAGAATCGAGAGAGCACTCTATTATGCCCTGAATTGGATTTAATACGTGGTTTCATGACAGTCGGTTATATAGAAGGCTAATAGACCTAATTTTACAGTTGAGAATGGGTCAGAAAACTTTTTCAATTTCATTTAAGAGACACTCCTTTTTGTGACTGTGATGCCTGCAAAATTTTTTGGAGCGATTGACGTATTTTATAAAAGAACTCAAAAAAATACCATTCCCTACATCAATGCAATTAATTCTTGCTACTATATTTCAATCCAGACTGTCATGAGTCCGAGATACAAGAGGCAATAATAAAACTATTAATTGCATCCAAACTATTTATATAAATTTTAAAATTTTAAATCTTGATATATAATTATAATTGTACATATGTAAATATAAAAATGTAAATACTGTAACTTTTTCAAAAAACAAAAGGAACTGGCCAAATGGATTCATTTCCGAGGTCATCAAAAAATAAATAAATAAATAAAAATAAAAACTTGGTATATACGAGGAAAAACCCAAAATGTTTAGTATTTTTAACTTTTAAAACAAAAGATTTTAATTAGCTAGAAAATATACATTTATTGAACTTTTAAATAGAGTATATTTAGACAGATTTAAATCAACTCAATCAAATTTATTATAAAACAAAAATTTAAATCCTAAAAGTACCTACTTAAAAAAAATATACCATAAGCATAAATACATCATATATATATATATATATATGTATAAAATTTATTTTTCTATCCCTTGGCCACGGGAACTAAATGTCCATTTAGTCAGATATAAAAATTATTATTATTAAAAATTATAAATAGGTATATAAATAAATAAATATATATATACATAATCTATATAATAAATATGATCAGGTCGATAATTAATTATTTTCCACTAGTTGCGCCAAGCGGTATCCTCCGGCACGCACTTTGGCAGCTAGGCCCTCCAGGCGGGTGGCCCTGGGGGTAACGTCTCAAGACGGCCAGAAGTTTGGTTCCTGATATATCTGCCTGCCAGCCCCTCCTTTTTCTATTGATATATAGTATGTACTTTTTAATGGGTAGAGGTTCACAAATTTTAATCCTCCACCCGGCTCATGGGGTTCGGAGGGAGATCAGGGGTGAAGAGGAGAGAGTCCAGAGGACATGTATAGGGTTGATGAGGTGAATGATGATCAGAAGTGGGTCTATGGGGGAAGGATAGGGTCGGTGGGATGAATGTAAGTAAATTATGAAAATATTGTTATTTGAGTAAAATAGTGGAATAGTTAAATTTAATAGTTTGGAATTTGAATGGATAATAAGTAATTACGACAAGAAATGATATAAACTTGAATATTTTTTATTTATAATAAATACAATTATGTATTTCTGACAAGAAGATGAGTATATATTCATTTAATGTAGAATCTATATTCAATCCAATGAATTATATAAATATTTATTTTAATTATTCATTTGTCTGAATTAATTAGATAAAAATTTGTAATTAATTATTATATTTGATTTAAGCTACACTGGTAATCTAATTTTAATATATATTAATATTTCTTATAATCTTATAGTGGTTTTTAAAATTAAAAAAAAAACAATTAATAATGTAAACAAAATTTTTGTTAATTTTTTTAAATATCTTAATTATTAAGATATCACTATTTGCAAAAAATCTAAGTCGTTTTATGATAAAAAAAACATTCGTTTAGATATAATAAGAGGTTTTACTAGAAGTAAACAAGACATTCATTTAATATTAAGAGATAGCTAATAGAATAAAATAGATCACTCAAGTATATAATATATTTGGATTAAATACCTAAATAATTAATTAAATTAATCTTTAAGAAATTCAAAGATATTTTTATAAAGCGAAATTTTTGAGAATACTTAGCCAGACTACCGTTTTATTAGAACCATTGAGGTCCAGCTGATTCTCCATCCTGAACCAAGAGAGCGAAAAAGATATGGTCCATCTAGGTGTTACCCGGTATCAATCCGCGTATAGCCCGCATGATACCCCACCACGGACCACCTAGAGGGACATGGCATCTCAAGTTCTTATATATTACTCCCTCGATTCAGACGCTTTTTACAAGTCTATTCTTACATAGAGAGATGATACAAATTAATTTAGAATTCCGCGGAGTAGATTCGCGAGCAAATCTACTAAACGGAATTTTTAACAAATTATAAATAAATTTGTTTTTCTAGTATATTTATACAAATATAGAAATTATCAAATTAATTAAATTAATCTTTAAGAAATTCAAAGATATTTTTATAAAGCGAAATTTTTGAGAATACTTAGCCAGACTACCGTTTTATTAGAACCATTGAGGTCCAGCTGATTCTCCATCCTGAACCAAGAGAGCGAAAAAAGATATGGTCCATCTAGGTGTTACCCGGTATCAATCCGCGTATAGCCCGCATGATACCCCACCACGGACCACCTAGAGGGACATGGCATCATCATAAAAATATCTTTGAATTTCTTAAAGATTAATTTAATTAATTTGATAATTTCTATATTTGTATAAATATACTAGAAAAACAAATTTATTTATAATTTGTTAAAAATTCCGTTTAGTAGATTTGCTCGCGAATCTACTCCGCGGAATTCTAAATTAACCTAAATAATTGTTCATATTTGTAATGATTTCGATATATGTTGATTATTAATAAAATATCTTTGGAATAAATAAGAGCTCATTAAAAATCCTCAACTATATCGATATATTTACTATAAAGAAATTGTTTTTTCAGTGTGTGTTTTTGAGCGCTGTTAATTTCACCTTTATTTTGTGGGTCGGATAGTTGTATGTAATTGTTGTGTTGTTTGTTGTCAGGGGCTGGAGGAGGGTGGCGAGACGCCGGTGGCGAGATGCGAGAAGTCAACGGTCAAGATTTGCTGCGTGGGGGCCAGGGGGGTCTCGCCTGCAACTTCCAAATGAATAATTCCCAAAAATTCCCCGGCGGTTTCGGAGGCGGCGGCGGAGGCTGCTTGGCTGGAGGCGGTGGGGGCGGATGGATCGGTACCTATTCTATTTCTCTATCGAATTTCTTTCACTTTTCATTAAATTATTCCAAGCTAGAGTCAGGCCTTCTAATGGTGACGTCACTCTCCCTGTTATCCATTCCCAAGGGTCATATGTTCCGTTTCTTGCTGACTAAATAATAACTAAATAAAATAGTACCTGGGGCCACCGAGCGATGCACGGTAACCCCTGACCTCCCCACCTCCCGAAACCACACACCTCGCCCTCACCACTACACCTCCATTCCGCCCCATCCCAACCGCGCATCACGCTTTGCACGCAGCACACGTTTTGCCGACTCCCAACACTCTTTCGCGGTCAAATTGGAAAAGTGCCGGACCACTTCATTCGCGAATTCATATATCCCCATGACTTCAAGGAACTGGAACTCTCTCCCAGCCTCTATCTTTCCCAGCACCTATGATCTTCAAACCTTTCAAAAACCAGGGTGCATAGACACCTACGTCTACACCCTCTCACTTAAAGCAACTTTCCCTTCTCTTCGGTAATGCAAGGGTCTTTCGAGATCCATAGGGGCTACATCTTTACTGGTGCACCCCTTCTTGCATTCGATTGCATTAAAAAAAAAAAAAAACACCCCGGATCCCCCACAACTGCACCCCGCCTCCTGCACCTCCCACATCCACCTCCATGATTATAATTCTGAATAATGTATGTTTATAAATATTTTTCTAAATTATCTTCAGGTTATTATGTCTACGGTCACTTAAAATTGATTTATATTATGATGAAAGAAGCGCTCCACAAGGAACTTTATATATATATATATATATATTTCTTCATTTTTTTTCATTCTTTCTCCAAAAATTTACTTTTAAAAAATCTGTATTTGGCGCAAAATAGGTAATATTTGACAAAAAATCCTTCAAATATACAATTCTATGCAATATTACTCAAATATGCAAAAATATGCAGTATAAAATTTAACCGACAGTATCCTAGATGCATGATTCGGATAGATAATTAATCCCCTGGGTCGTATGTGGCGGCAAACAAACTATGCAATTGCATAGGAGGAATCCGGTCTCTACTCATAACAAATAAAATTTATTAAAATAATTGCTCAAATTTAAATTATTATTTTATAATAAAATCAAAGCTTGTCTTTTATTTCCCCTCTATTAGTTCATTTCCCCTTTATAGTAACGAAAAAAATTCGAACAGATACGTCGCTAAAGAAGTTTCACTTTAAAAATAATGAGCCCGGAGAGAATGTCTTTGTTAGTTGCTAGCTTTCCAGTGACGAAGGAACACCAAGTTTTCAGTATCCATATGATATTGACTCCATGAAAAACATTTATAATTGAAGAAAGACTGATGATGAAGACCAAGTCTTCGAAACTATAGTCTCAAACAAATAAATAATATATATATACAGATATATCATCTTGATATATATGTGTATATGTTTATTTGCATCAAGCAGAAGACAATCTCTTTGTTTCTCTTTGTGAATCAACAACTCTGCTACTCTCGGCCAAACAAAAACTTTTCAATTAAAAATAATGAACAAAATTTGACCCAGTTGTCAAAATGTGCGTCCGCCATCACTGTCCTAGTGTGCGTCTATATGCAATGTGGACATTCGTCCCACATATAAATAACAATGTAAGTAAAGCTCGTAAAACCTTGGGTTTCATCAGTCGGATAACCTCATCCTTTCGAAACATAGATGTCCTCAAATTCTTGTTCGTTGGTCTCGTGAGAAGTAGACTTGAATACTGCAGTGTAATATGGAACCCCTACTATGGGGTACATAAGGCATCCTTGGAAAGGGCCCAGCATAAATTTTTGAGGATGGTTAATTATAAACTAGGCATAAGTAGAGTATAGATAACTTGCATTTTGACTATCCAACCTGAAACTCAACACACTGGAACAACGACCTGATTACCATGACATTTCCTTCCTGCTTAAATTTATTTTTGGTCCAAAAATTCTATCTAGGCTAAATTTTAGAATCCCATCACATAGCACGAGATCCCAAGATATGTTTGTAGTTCCACATCACTCGACCAACTTTGGTAAAACCAACGTCATTGACAGAATTCAAACACTAGCAAATAAACACTCGACCAATCTTGACCTTTCCAGCACAACTTCTCACCAACTTAAAAAAATCATCTTAAACCATCAGCTTCAGTGTAATAAGTTTGTTTGTTTTTTTCTCTGATACCTACCTGTTATTTTATTATATCCATATTGTTTTAATAATGTATCCTGTATATGTTTCTTTTTCTGTATTGGACATCTTGTCCGTAAAACTAGCTAAACCAGCTAAAATAAATAAATAAAATGTTCATCAATGTTTGTTAGGCGGGAACGCGTGGTCTTCAGAGTCGTCCCCGGGCGAGGGCGGCTACTCGTTTCTCGGGCCTGGAATCCAGGGCAAGGTCCTGGAGGGCGCCCACTCAGGCCCTGGAGCACTCCTTATCATCCCAGCCCAGCCTGGCTGCCTCTGCGATTACAGATGCGCAGCCCTCGACGAGAATCGACACCAGATTCAGTGTTTGTGCCCGAGCAACTGGGATTTGGCAGACGACAACACATCTTGCATTCGTACGTCTCACAAAACTACAACCACCCACATATATCTAAGGGCCAGTTGTATGTCAGTTGGTAAACTCTTTAATTGTTGACAAGGGGTAAAAGGCTGGGATGGCCAATCAGAAGACAGGCACTTTCATCTGATTGGCCATCTCAGACTTTTACCCTTTGTCAACAATTAAAAAGAGTTTACCAACTGACATACAACTGGCCCTAAGAGAGGCTCTTACCATAGTATTATCCTTTCATTTTTGAAAATATTGAAATTTTTAGATGAAAAGTTGAAAAAAATTCGCTTGTTCTGTATCCCCCCCCCCCCCCAAAATATATACTGGGTGAGTTTTTTTTTATCTTGAGACAGTCTTATAACTCAAAAACAGTGCATTATATGAAAAAAAGTTTCAAATAAAAGTTTATTTATATCAGGGGAAATTAAACTCCGCTATTGTTTGTCGGCCTAGAACAAGCTTTCATGGGTATTTTGAGGTCAACTTCTGTTTTTTAAATAGAAACCTATATGTTTCTGTACATATTCTGAATCTACAAAAAAACTGAACAACTTTCATAAGAACTATTCTTTTATACGACATCAAATAAACAAAATACATGAATCAATTAGATCACAAAAAATCTTAATAATTATTTAACATAATCATCAATTAATAATGATTAAATAATTGATTATTAAATAATAATTATTAATCTAAAAGTCACAACAATGAAAATAAGTGTTTATAATGATATTAAAACTTCATTATACACAGATTTAAGAGATTATTTTCTACTTAATAGAACTATTTAAAATTCTTGAGTTTAAAAAAGTTCATTTCTCGTCTCAATCCAGCAGATAGTTATATTGTCATTACCACAATAAAAATGGAGCATTTTTTGTTGAAGACAGAATTGAAATGCTCTTAATTTATGCTGTGAATGTGGAAGAAGTGTTATGGGGATGCCATTGAAATGAATGACGAGCGTTTTCATGATAGGAATACACCCTTCCAACCTTCATTTTATCGTGTTGTAAATCTGTTTAAAAAAAACAAGAAATTGGAATTGGAATTAATCCAGAAGACTTGCGATACATTCTAGAATGTCTGAGATCAGTGTCGCAAAATTATTAAATTATTTATTTAATAATAATTATTTAATCATTATTATTTGATAATTAAGTTGAATGATTGTTAAAAATAATTATTAGGATTTTTTTTGAGATCTAATTGATTTAATATTTTTTATTATTTGATGTCGTATAAAAATAGTTCTTATAAAAGTTTTTTTTGTAGATTCAGAATATGTACAGAAACATATAAGTATCGATTTGAATAACAGATCTTGACCGATGTATTGCTTTTAACTCAAAGCTGTCAAAAACATAGCCTTACTTTTGTGTGTTTTTGGTTAAAGACGCCATATTTGTTAATTAAATATGGCGTTAAAATTTTAAATGCCCCCTCTGACATGGCTTTAATTTTTACAGAATAGCAATTCGAGGGAAGGAGGTGTTAAAATGAATTAACGTTGAATTTGGATGTTAAAAGTTAACGTTTTTGCTTGGAGAATAGACCAGAATTTAAGACGTTAAATTTTAACATCTATTTTTAGAGAATAGATTTGATTATTTGAAATAAAGTTTTTGAGTTAGAAAATCCTGGAAATGGGGGAATGACAGGTATTCTTACAAAATTGGTTAAGGGTTGAGAAACTCTTATTTAATTGTATGTTTGAAATTGGACCAGCCCAAGTTCTTTTCCTAAATGTGGTGGGTGGTTGTTTTGTTTTAGTGAAGCCGGTGACAACCAGCTGGTCGCATATCATCTACCTGGTGGCTCTGATCGCGATCGTCATCTTCCTGCTCATCTTCATCTCCATCGTCTGCTTCTTGCTCTGTAAGCGCCTCAGACACAAACGACGTCACAAACAAACTCAAACTCACATAATATTTACCAAACAGGATAAAGGAACTTGACCTGGACAATTACAATGTGCACTTATTAAATGTTCTTTTTCTATGATCGAAACGTTTGCACGTTTGAGGTGGTCTCTGATGCCTCCATAATTTAGTTTTGTGGTTGGCGACACTCAAAGCATGCCGCCCACACACTAATTAACATTGGTAGATGCAACTAGAGAAATCCCAGTTGCTAATTATACATACATAATACCTCAATATATAAGTATTATTATTACTAATAGAGACTAATATAATCAATAAATGTAGATAAAAACCAAAGGCTGGACTAGAGTAGACCAGTGGTTTCCCCGTCATGGGCGTACAGATCTTTTTCACGATGTCATCAAAATACAAGCAGGCAACACTTTTTGGGGTCCCCCTTAATGTTGTTCTTGAAATTTTGTTCACGCTAGCTTCCTCGACTAAGGGGAACCAAACGGATCTTAAACTTTTTTTTTTTTACGAAATGAATGGATTTATTCTAAATTTTAAACATACTCATCTGCGCATTTGTCTGTTACCCTAGTCGTCCACTGGAAGCGACAACGCTCTACGCTATGCAGCGCGACAATTAGCTTTGAGCTGTAGCATGAAGTATCGCGACAAGAAACGACGCTAAAGGTCGGCCTATCGGAGGGCATTCTGATTCATTTCTCGGCCGCTGAGTGGTGGCACCATCGCGCCTGAATTTTTAAAATAGTTTCAAATTCACTCTGTTAATAGTTTTTAAGGAATTTGGTGAAACATTTTTTAAAATTATTGGATACAAATACTTGGTAGGTTTCACAATAATATATATCAGTTACCTTCTGTTTCTCCTGAAGATGGGCTAGTCACCCGAAATATATATATCGAGATTAAAGATTCTCCAAAAATAAATTCGCTTTATTTTTTTATATCTTAATGTGAAACCTACCAAGTATTTTTATCCAATCACTCTGTTAAGATATTCCCCTAAGATTATTAATACAAACTAATATATTTTGTTTGAAATCTAATCTTTGGCACAGGTTAAATATACGTGTATATATTTATATGCGAAATTTGGACTTATAAGATTATTTATTAAATTATTAATTGAAAGTTTCTTTTTGCCGAGAGTAGCAGAATTTTTATAAATTGAAGGAGACAATAAAAGAGTGTCTTCTGATGGACAATTTTCCAGAAAAAAAAGTGAATACATACAACATACACACATACATTCATATTGAAGGAGACAATAAAAGTGTGTGTCTTCTGCTGGAATTGTAAATTTTGTTTATTTATAACGAGACTATAGTTTCATAAACTATGAATCATAAATTAATTCATGTGAATCCATTGTAATAGACTGATGAAGAGGGCAAAGCCCTCGAAACTATAGTCTCGTTATAAATAAATAAAATTTATAATTCCAGCAGAAGACACACTCTTTTATTGTCTCCTTCAATATATAAAAATTCTGCTACTCTCGGCACAAAAACTTTATATTTACATACATATTTGTCAAACAAAAGCGTTGATGAGACCTTCAGTTTAAAAATCAATAACATATTTTTTTAAGAGCTCTGACAATGTATATAAACTGTACAGTACGCGCCGTACCACTCAGCGGCCGAGAAATGAATTGGAGTGCCTTCTGATGGGCTGACTTTTAGCGTCGTCTCGATACAAGATCTCGTCCTCTACCAGAGTCAGTGTGGGTCGGCCATTTTCAATCCTTTTAGTCCTCTCATTAGACGAAATAGATACAAGAAAAGCAGAAAAAGAGTGGGTGAATAATAATTTAGCTAAAAAAATGAGGTTCGGCGAGTTTTTGCTGTAGGTAATTATTGAGATCTCCAGAAAAGGTAAGAACACCATTTCTCAAAATGACAGTTCACATTTAGCCCTTGATTAACCTCTCCTTCAAGTTAAGAAACATTTTTTAATGTATTTAAAGGAAAATTCGAGGGAATAATGAATTAAACGTGAAATTTAAATTAATATTGTTTGTTTGATTAAATTTGATTCGCTTTACAAATAATAAAAAGAAAATCTAACTACATTAAAGATCTCATATTACATACTTAATTATCAAATTAATTATAATAATTTATATATTTTAATTGTTAAATTATATATTATTAAATTGAAAAATAATTTATAAATAATTAATAACTTTAGTATGAATGGAAGCCGGACAAAGAGGGAATTGTGAATTACTAATAAATTAACTAGGTATAAGAAATAAAATTGTCTTTCCATTGGTTTCAGCCACTAGTGAATAAATTAAAATAATTCCACAACTTCATAGTTGAATTTCTAATATGGTACAGCGGCTGGGTTTCAACTGACGACTGACTGCCCAACTCTGCACTGACTTCTGACTGCTCGCTTGTAGAGTGAAAATTTTCCAAAAACTTCTTATTGGCTAAATTCGTAATTAGCAGGCGTATTTTAAAATATTTGAAACCCGCCTAATTTTCAGAATTTACTCTCTCGGAAGTTCCCACGCAAAAATGAAAAAGCCAATGAATTTACAATCGACATGTGGTGCTAAAAGACATTTGACAGGCTTTATTTATTAACCCAAATATATATAATATAAACTTATTTTACATTTAGGTCCAGGAAGTACAATTGGAAAGTCCCTTTCCCATTGTCAAATAGTCACGTTCGAGGATCAAAAAGGGAGCCGGCTAAAAATATTACCCTTAAGAATAATTATATTTATTTTAAGGAGAAAATACTCGCCGGGCACAATATATTTTCGTTCAAAAACTAAATTTATTAGGTTATCATTCGCCATTTAGTCGCGCTTCAAAAACAATCTGAATTGAATCTTTTGCTATGCAGCGCGACAACTCGCTATATTGCGCTATAGACCCCCTTCCAGAGGTCGAGGTCTTATACAAATACACATGTTTGATTGGTGTACCATGTTGCAACTCGATTTCGCTGCATAGCGTATCGCGTTGTCGCTTCCAGTGGACGACCGGCCTATCATGATTTATTTATCATTTTATATTTATGTTTTTTACTTTTGTTATATTTTATTTTTTTAATTATGATTTTTTTTTTAATAAAAACGATCACTTTGTATATGTTTTAAATATTGTTTTTGTTAATATTTATATTGCTTGATGTTACTTTTTTGTTATTAATTTTAATATTTGTCAGATTTGGAGTCCAATGCCTGGTCCTTTGCCAACCAGCAGCTACCCTGTTTGCTTTGCTTTCTGTTCTCGTTAAGGGAGCCAACAAAATTTAATGTACGTAGAATAAATTCGTCATATCCATCGATCATTCTGTCACATTCACGTAGTGTTTTTTGGTGAAAATAAATGAATGAGTTGAGGTTAATGAAAATCTACAGAGAACCACCCATCCATCCACCAAGGTGGCGGAGACGTTAGTTACAATCGAGGGGTGATCTGCGATTGAAAGTAGGTGTACACCTCTTTGGAAGGATTTTGGAATTACTTGGGAATATTTGGAAGTACTTGGGAATATTTGGCAGTACTTGAAAATATTTGGAATTACTTAGAAACATTTGAAAGTACAATTAAAGTTTTAAGCATTTTTTTTTTTGAAAATAGTTGGTAGTTTTTTCAAAAAATCAGGTCGGGTTCAGATTAACCAAGACGTATTTTAAAAAAATTTGGAAGTACTTGGAAATATTTGAAAGTACTTGGGAATATTTGGAATTACTTGGGAATATTTGGAAGTACTTGGAAATATTTGGAATTACTTGGAAACATTTGGAAGTACTTGGGAATATTTGGAAGTACTTGGAAATATTTGGAATTACTTGGGAATATTTGGAATTACTTGGGAATATTTGGAAGTACTTGGAAATATTTGGAATTACTTGGAAACATTTGGAAGTACTTGGGAATATTTGGAAGTACTTGGGAATATTTGAAATTACTTGAGAATATTTGGAATTACTTGGGAATATTTGGAAGTACTTGGAAATATATGGAATTACTTGGAAACATTTGGAAGTACTTGGGAATTTTTGGAAGTACTTGGGAATATTTGGAATTACTTGGAAATATTTGGAAGTACTTGGGAATATTTGAAAGTACTTGAGAATATTTGGGAATATTTGAAAGTACTTGGAAACATTTGGAATTACTTGGAAACATTTGGAAGTACTTGGGAATATTTGGAAGTACTTGGGAATATTTGAAATTACTTGAGAATATTTGGAATTACTTGGGAATATTTGGAAGTACTTTGAAATATATGGAATTACTTGGAAACATTTGGAAGTACTTGGGAATTTTTGGAAGTACTTGGGAATATTTGGAATAACTTGGAAACATTTGGAAGTACTTGGAAATATTTGGAAGTACTTGGGAATATTTGAAAGTACTTGAGAATATTTGGAATTACTTGGGAATATTTGAAAGTACTTGGAAACATTTGGAATTACTTGGAAACATTTGGAAGTACTTGGGAATATTTGGAAGTACTTGGGAATATTTGAAATTACTTGAGAATATTTGGAATTACTTGGGAATATTTGGAAGTACTTGGAAATATATGGAATTACTTGGAAACATTTGGAAGTACTTGGGAATTTTTGAAAGTACTTGGAAACATTTGGAATTACTTGGAAACATTTGGAAGTACTTGGGAATATTTGGAAGTACAAGTGGAAGTAGGTGTACAGCATATTAGATCGCGGTTCACCCCTCGGGTACAATTAATTTTTCACCTTTTGGAATGCAATCCTCTTCTTATTGGTGATATCAGAGGTGGTGGAGAGAATTTTTCGAACACGTATTGACCTATTCAAACAACAAGTCGGTCCACCATTTTGCATTAAAGATTCATTTTAAGATTTAAACCAGGCTTGTCCACCCTTTTTGCGTCTTTGGGCCACATTTGAAGAACTAAAATTCTCAGTGCTTACGTGTGTACCCCCCCTACGTTTCACAACCATAAATCTCAGAGCTACGAAATTCATAACTTAAGCTCAATATAGGCCAGAAGGAGTACAGCAAGCTTTTGGTTGAAATCGGAGAACCGGAAGTAGACATTTACATGAAAGATTTTTCGTTTTTTTTTTTTATTTTCTCAAAAACGGCTGTAACAATTTAAAAAAAAAAAAATAGTATATTTATCAAGTGTCATGAATTATTAGTTGTGCCAAATTTTTAATTCAATAGAATTAAAGGAAGAGGTTGTAATTTAGGAGTGTCTTAAAATAAATATTTTAATCGTTCATATCTCGTCTTCGGAAAGTCGCAGAGCATTGAAATTTTAAACTTAACCTATCTAGAGGCTACAAGAAGTATAACAAGATTTTGGCTAAAATAGAAAAACCGGAACTTTACTTACCTAAGAATTCCCCCCCCTGCGTTTCGCATCCATAAGTCTCAGAGATACGAAATTCGAAACTTAAGCATGATATAGAATAGGAGGAGTACAGCAAGCTTTTGGTTGAAATCGGAAGACAGGAAGTGGACATTAACATGAAAGATTTTTCGTTAAATAGGAAATAAAGGAAGGGGGGTGTAAATTAGTAGTGTCGCGATGACTTCAAATAAATGAAAATGTGAAAGTCGTGTGGTGAACAGGCCAGTTGATTTTTTTTTCAATTTCGAAAATTTTCTTTTAACATTGTATTGAACATAATTTCAGAGTTCTGTATCAAATTGTTTGTGACAGAGATGTCGGACATACAGACAAACAGACAAACTCTCAAAACAAGGTGTTTTTTTTTAACCAATTTTTTTACATAACTCTAAAGATTCTTTTTTTCTCTAAAAAGAGAAAATAAAAAAATTAAAAATTCACAAACTTTCTCTTTTAAATGTGGAATTTTTTGATTTTTTATGTCTGTTTGTCTGCCTGGATATTTTTCCCCCCCTCTTTAAATGCAACTCCAAATCTTTCAAAATCAAAAGTGATTTATTTAATTATTTATTATTTATTTGTTAGTATTTCTTTTGAGATTACTAAATAATATCTATTAATCAATGTGAATGAGAATGTATTTTTTAAATTTGAGAATAAATCTTATTTATTTTTTTCTACCCTATTAATAAATGATCTGCGCACCCCCTCACCCCCTTCCCCCTCCCTTTCCTTTTTATTCGAAAGCAGCGATTTTCAAACTGTGTTCTACGGAACTTGTGAGCTCCACGCAATCTGTCCACTTAACATTGTTGTAGAAATTTTAAAAACAGAACTTGATATATAATACCTATTAATTCTTGTTCTTGGTGTTTTAGACTCGATTCCGAGCCTTGGCGAATATAAATTAGTATATCCTTCTCTTCAAGGAGGTTTCCCGTTGCCTTCCGCGGTATTTGGTGAATCGGGATTCGACCTCGAGTCAATGCGATTGCAAACCAAATGAATAATAAAACGAAAAGAGACACAATCTTTTAATTTTTAATGATTAAACATAACTGATATGATTAAATATAATATAGGTTCACCCATATATTTTTGACGATTTCAATCTTAAATAAAATCTGTTAAAAACGCGGGAGAGAAACGGTGATGCACTCTATCAGTATCGTAAAAGTGGAAATTTCGTTTTATATAGGATAGGATAACCATGGATCATTTCTGCAGCATGCACGTTGTGAAATACGTCCTCGAGTGGAATCGCAAAACGTTTTCGAAACTTCCGCGGTTCCACGCATTTCACAGATTAACCACAACGAAAATACCACTTTACGGCGAACACAATTTCTTTCTTCTTGAAATTATCCATGGTTCTGCTATCCTATATAAAACAAAATTTCCTCTTTTACGCTACTGATAGAGTGCATCACAGTTTCTCTCCCGCGTTTTTAATAGATTTTATTTGGGATTGAAATCGTCAAAAAGATATGGGTGACCCTATATTATACTTAATAATATCAGTTATGTTTAATCATTGAAAATTGTAAGATTGTGTCTCTTTTCGTTTTTTATAGGATAGCAGAACCATGGTGAATTTCAAGAAGAAAGAAATTGTGTTCGCCGTAAAGTGGTATTTTCGTTGTGGTGAATCTGTGAAATGCGTGGAACGCGAGTTTCGAAAACGTTTTGCGATTCCACCTCGAGGACGTATTTCACAACGTGCACGCTGCAGAAATGATCCATGGTTATCCTATCCTATATAAAACGAAATTTCCACTTTTACGATACTGATTGAGCGCGTCACCGTTTCTCTCCCGCATTTTTAACAGATTTTATTTAAGGTTGGAATCGTCAAAAAGATATGGGTGACCCTATATAACTTTTGGATTTATCTCTATTAACGGTGTAGTAGATTCTTGGAGAATTGCTCCGAATTAGGGTGAGGGTTCCATGAGGCAATTTGAGGAACGCTGTTGTCTAAGTTGTTGTTGTCGTCGTGTTTCTGATCGGTTTTGTTTTTGTTGTGGTTGTTTGTCTGTGCAGACAACCACTACCAGCGAAAGCGGGCGTCCTCGCGGCGCCACCCCATGCTCACTGGACCGGATGTCCAGCTGAACCGGCTGAGGGAGGCCAGCGACTCCATGATGACCGAGTACAACCCCAACTATGAGTTCGGCGGCGGCACCTACACGATCAAGGATCTCAAGGACATTCCCCGCGAGCAGCTCAGGCTAATCAGGTAAATTCTCTTTTTTTTAATGCAATCGAATGCAAGAAGGGCCGCACCAGTAAAGATGCAGCCCCTATGGATCTCGAAAGACCCTTGATTTACCGAAGACAAGGGAAAGTTGATTAAGTGAGAGGGTGGAGAAGTAGATGTCTATGCACTCGGCTTTTGAAGGTTTGAACATTATAAGTGCTGGGGAAGATGGAGGCTGGGAGAGAGTTCCAGTTCTTTGAAGTCATAGGGATATACGTATTAGCGAATGAAGTGGTCCGGCACTTTTCTAATTTGACCGCGAAAGAGTGTTGGGAGTCGGCAAAACGCCAGCTTGGGGGGAATTACTGATTTTATCTCATCAGAGCACCTGCCGTTATAGTATCTATAGAAAAGGGAAAGGTCAGAGACATTTCTTTGATGAGCTAGCGAGTGTGGGTAGAATCGTCAGTCAATTAGTCTGACGGCTCGTTTCTGAATTGCATCCAGGATAGCAAGAGAATATTTAGAGGCTCCTCTCCATAGATGAGAGCCGTATTCGAGACAGGGGCGGATTTGGGCCGTGTGGATGGTGAGAAGATGTAGAGACATTCACATAATTTATACTATTTAGCCATTAATTTGAAAAAAAATTCGATTATTTTTTTCTGCTTGATATTTTTCAAGAAAAACACATGTCATATGATAGCTAGCTTGTTCCTTGGTTATACTTTGTTGTCATATATTTTTTAGCTATGACGCAAATAGTTGATGTTTCTCCATCTTCTGGTTCAAATTGGTTATGTTTGTGATATTGTGATATATATCTGTGGCTTGTTTCTAAATGGGGCAATGTACAAAATTGGTGTTAAAGGCACATTAGACTGAGAATTTGATCATATGTTTACTGTAACTATGGACAATGTCTATAGTTTAAAACAAAGGAAATACAAAACTTTTTTTGGCCTATGTTACGTAGTACATTTTCGTACAAATCCGAAACTTCAATTGGGTCACCTGAACAGTTGCTATTTTGGACATAGGCCCCTTTAAGAACCAAACCACAGACTTATATTATCTAATTAATTGATTCTAATTAGTTTGCCATGGCAACAACAATGGATTGATTATTTTTTTTTTTTTTTTTTGGCTTTTCGGCCATGGTAGCCATAAGTCATTTACGACACTATTTATTTTTATCTTTAAATTTGTCTCTACCTCGGGGGTCAGATTTTAGCCGGATGCCTCGAGCCGGATTCGAACTCGGGTCCTCTTGGTTAGCTGGCTGACATGCTACCGCCTAGCCTACCCGACCCCCAGGATTGATTATTTATTATTGATATAGAAAATAAATAAACATGTTTTTCGTTCTAACTATATGTGCATCATAATTTATTTATAACTAACTGCGAGGCTCGCCTTCGGCGGTCCACTTGCTAACCAGGTTATGGACACCCACCCTTTGCACGCAGTTTTTGCATATCTAGCCTTCAAGTGGTTCTTTGCATATCTAGCCTTCAAGTGGTTCGTGGATTATGTAAGTTAACTTTCCCACGATTCACTGCCTGCCTCCCGCTTCCCCTGAGTCACCACCTTTTGCTAGTTCAACGGAATCTCCAAGCAGAGCATATTCTTCACGTTGATGGCTGATTCCATACCGCCTACACAATCACCCGCGCGCCTACTGAATAGTACGAATTCAGCATTTTCAATTTATATAAAAAGAGCCGTTTTTGCCAGGCTTAAAATCAGTCTAACTCACCATTCGGCAACGGGTTCACCTGCCCTCTTTTCCAAGCAGTTCGCAGTACCAGGGTAACTACCACCAAGTTCCTAACATAAATTCGGTCACTCAAGACCAAGTGCCCTCCCTCTGTCTCGAGCTAGTAAAGGAACCAAGGACTCTCAAGGTAACTCCATAATAAAAATTGACAATTGACCTTGGTCGCTGTATCATCGCGTAACCAAGGCGAACGGTAATAACCCGTGCGAAATTTTCATCTTATTATATCAATTGTTACACGAGTATAAAACTCCTGCAGATAAACATTTTTTGACTCTTCGACATAAGACCCCGGTTATCCAAATTCTCCCTTTGTGTGTTCTCTATCATAATTCACGAATGTAATGTAAAATCATGAATGTAAATTTACGTATGTAACGAACATAAACTGATTATAAAACTTTGAATATAACCTTGGATCGTAAACTTATGATTATAATAAATATTAAAACATAAATATAATAAATATTATATAATAAAAATAAATAAAAAACTTATCAATCTGTAAAACAATATATAAATAAATAATAAACATTATACATTCATGTAACAAATAACTTTATAACATTGCAAATCAATTTTTGAATTATAAATAAAATAAAAAATAAAAATATTAAAAAGATTGATTCCAATACTAAAACCGTTCTTTCCTAAAAATTACAAAATCATTAGATAAAAGTCAAAATTAAATAAATCACTTGCTATCCATACATTAGGTAAATTGAATATTAGTAAATTCAATATTAGTAAATCTACCCCAGCTCTACTCAAAATAAATATAGTCCTCAAAATCAAAGAAAAAATCAATCTTTTAAAAAAGACATTTTTCGGGCTTAAGGCTATAACTGGCACCCACGAACAGAGACCTATGACTGTCGCTTATAATTGTCACTTATAACTATCACTTATAACTGTCACTTATAACTGACGCTAGCCATAACTAACACCATAACTAGCACCCAGCGAACAAAGACTTATAACTGTCACGTTCGTAAGCCTATAACTGGTTTCCCATAGGACTTGTGTTCACTAAAGCCATAACTGACTCTTGCGAACAGTCATATCGAAACTGCAAGCCTAAAGTAAATTGGGAAGGAAAAGAATCGGTTTTTGGGCGCCCAAACAAATTTAACTTTACATTCGTGAATAATAAAAACATTATTAAAAAACAACCTACCCCAAGTGACCTAAATTCCCTAAGTGATTCAATTTCAAGTGTTTAACCCCCAGTGAAAGTGAAAAATAAAAAAGTGAATCAACAGCTCACCTGGAAAAGAAAACATGCACCTCTACAAGACACACCTGTGAGTAAACCAAAATTTAAACTATAAATATAGAAAAGTGTTAAGAAATATTGAAGTTTATATTAATAAATAATAAAATAAAAATATAAAGTATAGTAAATGAATATAGAAAGGAAATACAGAGATATAAATAAATAAAGAAATATATAGGTTATATATGTACAAATATTGAGTGAAAATATTACGAGTAAATAAATATTGAGTCTAACACTATATTACTGATAGGAAATATAATGAAAAATAAATAACCAAATCAGGATATTAAAGTGTTTTTGTAATTATTTTGACTAAATCAAATGCAAAACTAATAAAGTCTTGTAATTGCGGGTTTCTTTTTTTAAAAACAGAAATAGGGGAGACTCAATTGTAGTTTAAAGAAAGAGAAGGAAATATATAAATAATAAATAGATTCAAGTAAACAAAGAGATTACGTCAGAGGTAGAAATAAGTATAAAGAGATTCAAATATAGGTCATCAGTAAAAAGACAGAGAGAAACATAAGATATCAGATAATAAGCAGGTCAGACAATAAAAACAAACAAAGAAGAAAAATAGGTCGCCATTACGTAACAGAATTACGATAGGTTAAGAAATATTAAGTAGGTCAATAAAGAGCTATCAGATGAAATAGAGAATAGAACAAAAAGAATAAAATAAACAAATAAAGAAAGAAATTACCCCTCTAATTAAAATAAATATAAAATAATATATCTTTTTAATAAAATCAAAGTAATTAAAATAGCTAGAAAATATAAATAAAAGTTTAATCATTATAATATTGTTACATTTTTAATTAATTTTAAGAAATTTTTTTACTGACAATACGCTGAATAATAATAAATAATTTTAAGATTTTTGATAAAAGTTCAATATGTCTACCGCCACAAATACTTCACTTCCGTTTCAGCCCCTATCTCTAGTATAGCTCCCACCCCCAAGTCCACGACACTAATACACAAAATATATTCTCAATCCCTAATCCTAAAATCTCCCATCTGTACCAGCCCTACTTACCCTAATAGTAGAATTCAGGAAATAAAAGAATATCTAGAAATTATACCAATCTTTACCTATGAACAGACAACCTCACCCAATTCATTGTACAGACGAAGTATTAAATATATTCTTTGAGGATAATAGGGATGGACTACAAGACTACATAATTGGAAGGGTTAGGAATAAAATTCAGGATGGCTGCTTTATTCATAAACGCACAGAACTTTGATACATGGAGGGAATAAAGGATTGTTTTAATAAATAGCTACGCAGATAAGAGGGAAGATACCACACTCATTATCGATTTAACTCACTGTAAACAAGTAGGTACTTCACCATTAGAATTTTATAAAAAATTATCCAAAACAAAATTAAATCTCTTTTATACAATTATTATACACTAAATTATAATTCAGAACCTGAGCTAATGGGGCTAGCTCACCGTTTAGCTTTAAAGTCATTCCTCGTAGGTCTAAATGACCCCTTAGGCTCACTTATTAGAACTAAAGACCCCAAAACTTTAGAGGAAGCCCTTTCAGTAATGAAAAATTCCTATAGTAAAGAAGAACTAAAAATTGGTCCAATAAATATACATAAAAGCCCTGGTCCAAGTAGAAATAACTTCGCACCAGTTCTATACCAAGACAAAATTTTACCCCACACCAAAATTTTTACCCCCAACAAAATTTTACCCCAGACAGCACTTTTACACCCGAAATAACCCTCCACCTATTTTCACCTCGCCGACCTAATAATTTTAATAGAGGAGGCAGAAATTATAGAAAACCTCCCTCTGGACGAGGTTTCGCCTAAAATCATAAAATCAGTCAAAATAGACCCCAAAATTTAAATTATAATGAAGGTAACCTGAGGACGGAACGACGCAAAATTTTTTAGACCAACCGGCCTCGGAACAGCAAAACGCTTACCGAAAATCACCCCCTCCACAAGATCAAGTTTAAATACTTATATAAAACAAACTAAACAAATCCTCCAAAATTTCTCCAAAATAGAAACACATTTCATTAGACAAAAAGAACTCCTCCAGAACTACCCTTTATAATCCAATTCCTCATTAAAAATTAAAATATTCATAGATACTGGAAGTACACATTCATATATTAATCCTAGATTAGCAAAATAAAATTTTAAAAATCAAATCACTTTTAACCCCATTTATTGTAACATCTGCCCACGGTTCGCAACAAAATTTGCACAAACGACCATTTTTCGAAATTTTTAATAATAAAATTCCTTCTGTATTTCACCTATATAATTTTCATTCCAAGTTTGAAATGTTATTAAAGCCTTGATAATATTCGGTAAATTCAGGCAAAATTGGATTTTATTAATGACAAATTAATCACAAAAAAGAGAACTTTTAAAATTCATTATTTAAATGTCAAATCGAAATGTCAACAATGAACAACCTTAAAGTTGATCTTTCAGGATTTCGAGTTGAACATTTAAAACAACGAAGAAAAATTCGACTTTAAATTAATCCAAAAACATAAAAATATAATTTATGACGAAAACTCACCCCTTGCCCTTTACAAATCAAATTAAACACTTCATTCGAACCACCGACGATATTCCAGTATACACAAAACAATTTAAGCTTTCCAGAAATTCATCGACAAGAAGTCGAAAGACAATAAAATTTTTAGTACAAAATATAATAATAGAGCCCTCTTATAGCCCACGACATGGAGCCCACCTTTAAGAAGGTTGGTAAAACCTGATGCCTGGCAAACAAAAGTATGACTTCGTGACCGATTTCCGTAAACTTAACACAAAACAATCGGACGATAAATATCCGATACCTGAAATATAGATGAAATTTTTATAAATTAGGTAATGCAATTATTTTTCGACCCAAGATTTTGGCCAGCGGATTTCATCAAATTGGAGATGAATTCGCCGACAAAGAGAAAACAGCATTCAATACTGACCATGGCCATTATCAGTATAGAAGAATGCCTTTTCGTGATTTTCAAAAATGCCCCTAGCACGTTTCAACGTGTTATGGACAACATTCCTGAGAGGATTACTCAATAAAATATGTCTCGTCTATTTGGACGACATCATAGTTTTTCTAGTAGCCTCGAAGAACACCTTCGGCAGAATTGCAATTGGTATTCTGGATAGGCTCATTAGAAGCGCAAAAACTTAAAATTCAATTAGATAAATGAATTCTTAAAACGGGAGGCATCCTTCAGGTTACCTAGTGACACCAGAAGGTGTAAGACCAAACCCTGACAAAATTATATAGCTATTAAAATTTTCCTATTCCAACTACGGTCAAACAACAAATCTTTTCTTGGACTTTACCTTTAAAAAACCCATTCAGAAATAAATAAAGTGGTTGAGGAACCCTCCAGAAATTATTCCATTAGGAAGTAAATTTAATAAAGAAATGATGATTTCCTCTACTTTCGATTACTAAATTTCACATTAGAAACACAAATGAAAATAAAATAATTTAGCTACCTATAAAAGAAAATAAAAGAGGGTTAGTGAACGGTTTAGGCACAGTACTTACTTGTCATCGACAATGGACGCAGAAGATCGCAAATGATACGATCACCTTCTGAATCAATTATCCCAGAATCAAAGAAAATTACAAACTCAAAACAATATTATTTCCTGAACTCACGATGAACTTATAAACAAAATTAATACCCATCAGACAAAATAAGAATTAACGAACAAAATTTGGCCAATAATTTTTTCGGTTATGAAACATGAAATCGCGAGAAATTCAGAAAATTTACTTATTCAAAATTTGGCGCAATTAACTTAATATCAAATTCATTTATAAATATTTTAGAAAATCTCGAAACATCACTCACCTTCTGTAACTTAAATACACTCCATGAAAGTATAATTTCCACGAAGGAAGTTACTAAAATTATATAAAGCCAACGATTTGGAAATAAATTTTAATAATTATTGGGAAGCTACATCATTTATTAAACCAGTATGTAAACTTCATTTCGATATCGATATAGTTTTGAAATTGTAAACTATAAACGAACTAACCTCTCCATAGTCCAATTTATCCCATTACCTGTTTCCATTATAACAAAACAACCTATACTATAGATGAACTATATCAGAATTTCATTATAACTAATAGTAAATAATAAAAAATTAATTACTGTATGAATATAAATTATAAATTCTTTTGTAAAACCAATAATGAAAAGGCATCACCCGTATACAAAAACTTAATTATCAAAAAGAATAACAGCTATTGTCAGTTCAATAAATTAATTCAATATCCAATAATAGTGAAAGTGCAATTGAAATACGGATACAGCTATAGTAAATGTAGAAAAAAACAATGTAATACTTTATCAATGCGAGAACACACATAAATATTTGAAAATGGGATTATATAAAATAAAACAATATAAATAAATGTGTAATTAACAATAAACTAATGGTTTCAAACTTCAACTATACTAAACAAATTCTTATTAACCAATAAAAATTATAAATATGCTTCTGCTAAATAGAACCACCAAAGTTCATTCTTTATCGAGAATAGAAACGAACTATACAGGAAGACGAAATTGACGAAATAGATTGGGTACCCTAACTATATTCAAAATTTTTAAATACATTAATCATTATTATGTTAGTAATTATAACTTGTTTCCGGTCATTTTTTCTTTTTACTAAAATACAAAAATCATTTCGTATTTCGCTTTCCTACCAATAAGGACAAAACTGAAACCACTAGTTTGTCACAGATACTGTCACAATTTTTGAGTCTCATCCCGAAAATCAAATTTACCGGGCGATCCTCGCTTAAGGGGAGGAGTTAACTTTCCCACGATTCACTGCCCGCCTCCGGCTTCCCTGGAGTCACCACCTTTTTGCTAGCTCAACGGAATCTCCAAGCAGAGCATATTCTCACGCTGATGGCTGATTCCATACCGCCTACACAATCACCCGCGCGCCTACTGAATAGTACGAATTCAGCATTTTCAATTTATATAAAAGAGCCGTTTTGCCAGGCTTAAAATCAGTTCAACTCACCATTCGGCAACGGGTTCACCTGCCCTCTTTCCAAGCAGTTCGCAGTTCAGGGTAACTACCACCAAGTTCCTACGATAAATTCGGTCACTCAAGACCAAGTGCCCTCCCCCGTCTCGAGCTAGTAAAGGAACCAAGGACTCTCAAGGTAACCCATAATAAAAATTGACAATACTAACCTTGGTCGCTGCGTCATCGCGTAACCAAGGCGAACGGTAATAACCCGTGCGAAATTTTCATCTTATTATCAATTCGTTACACGAGTATAAAACTCCTGGGCAGATAAACATTTTTTGACTTTCGACATAAGACCTCGGTTATCCAAATTCTCCTTTGTGTGTGTTCTCATCATAATTCACGAATGTAATGTAAATCATGAATGTAAATTTACGTATGTAACGAACATAAAACTTGATTATAAAACTTTGAATATAACCTTTGATCGTAAACTTATGATTATAATAAATATTAAACATAAATATAATAAATATTATATAATAAAATAAATAAAAACTTATCAATCTGTAAAACAATATATAAATAAATAATAAACATTATACATTCATGTAACAAATAACTTTTATAACATTGTAAAATCAATTTTTGAATTATAACAAAAATAAAATAAAAAATATTTAAAAAGATTGATTTCAATACTAAAACCGTTCTTTCCCAAAAAATTACAAAATCATTAGATAAAAGTCAAAATTAAATAAATCACTTGCTATCCAGGAACATTAGTAAATTGAATATTAGTAAATTCAATATTAGTAAATTCACCCCAGCTCTACTCAAAAAATAAATATAGTCCTCAAAGACCCAAAAGAAAAATCAATCTTTTTAAAAAGACATTTTTCGGGCTTAAGGTTATAACTTGTATACAAAATTTGGTTGAGTTTTCTCCAAGGGAAAGAATTTACATTTTTTCACCCTCTCCTCCTTTTTGGGGGAATATTTTTAAACAAAAGTTGTAAGAAATGACATCCCATACAACTTTGCTCATTACAAAATTTGCCGTAGAGTTAATAGTTTAAGAGTTATTTGTAATTTCCATTAGTGCGACCCCCCAAACCCCGTTTTGTGGTCAAAAATCAAAACGTTAAATAGCTATAAACGTAACCTAGATGACATCTGGCCCAAATATAAAAATTCATAATAATCCCTTGAGTCATTTTTACGTGAATCGTGAGCAACTTTTCGCGGAACCCACCCACAGACAGACAGACAGACCGGAATTTTGATGAGGGTGTTTTCGTTCATAACATTGCTTGAAACGTGTACAACCAAATTTTTGCGTGATTTGGACCAATGTACAGACAAAACCTTGATTTTATATAGATATTAACTAATTAATTGGTTCTAATTAGGTTGCCATAACATCAATAATGGATTGATTATTATAGAAAATAAATAAACATTATGTTTATTTTAAATTGAAAATTTTTTTCCGAGAGCAGCAGAATTTTTATATATTGAAGGAGACAATAAAAGAGGGTGTCTTCTGCTGGAATTATAAATTTTATTTATTTATAACGAGACTATAGTTTCCCATAGTCAACCACATGAAAGATTTCAACCTTTCATTCATAAATTAATTCCTGTGAATCCATTGTAATAGACTGATGAAGAGGGCAACACCCTCGAAACTATAGTCCCGTTATAAATAAATAAAATGTATAATTCCAGCAGAAGACACGCTCTTTTATTGTCTCCTTCAATCATGTTTATTTATGATATATTGAATATTAAAATACCCATTAGTTTGTTTGCCATCCAAATGCGAGTAATTTGTTTGTGTTTGTGTTTATTAGGGCGCTGGGCCAAGGTGCTTTCGGCGAGGTGTACCAGGGTTTCTTCAGGAATCGTCCCGGGGACGCCGTCGAGATGCCCGTCGCCGTCAAGGTTGCCCTTTCCTACAATTTGCAATTCCTTCCTGTTCTCTTATTTCATTTTGCGTGAATGTGCTTCTTCTGTTTTAGACATTGCCGGAATTGTCGACAAACCAGGCGGAAAACGATTTCCTAATGGAGGCCCTGATAATGAGCAAATTCAGCCACCCAAACATTGTCCATTTCATTGGCGTCTGCTTCGACAAGCACCCCCGGTTCATTGTCCTCGAGCTCCTTGCAGGCGGCGACCTTAAAACATTCCTAAGGGAATCCAGACCGAAGCCTGTAAGTAAACAGGTGGTCCCCGAAAAAGGGACGAATATACATTACATCATGAATTTCGGAACGGTTCGTGTGGCTTTTTTTATTTTTTCTCTTATATTTAAATAAAATAGAATAAAAGAAATAAATTTTCCCAAATTTATAACCTCAAGTCATTTGATCATGGTACAAATTCCAACCCACCAACAGTTTGAACCCACAACGACAAATCCCTTAATGTTTTTGTTGATGTTTGTTTTCTCAACAGATTCAGAAGGAAATTAAAATACTTTTGTAATTGTATTTAAAATTTTTTACAGATTTTTTTTAAGAACAAAGAAGTAAAATAATTATTTTAATTTTTCCTCTTTTGAATAATCATTGCCCCCAAATCGCCCCCCCCCCCCACACACACTTATTTATTGCCCCCCTGATAACCCAAATCGCCCACTTGGGGGGTGATCGCCCACAGGTTGGGAACCACAGATCTAGCCAATCTCAAAAACAGTAGAGCCAACTTGCTGAAATTTAAGTACCTATACTTTGCATGACACAATTGTACTTTACATGTATATAGTATGTAAGCCCTACATAAGTTGCAATTTCTACCATGATCACTTGACGTTGATTGCTTGAAAATTCTTTTTCTCTCTAATATATAAAACGGAATTAAGTTACGCTTGTGCTGCCTGTCTATCCTTTCAGGAGCGCCCCTCGTCTCTGACCATGCGCGATCTCCTCCTCTGCTCTATCGACGTGGCCAAGGGGTGCAAATATATGGAGGAGAATCGCTTTATCCACCGGGACATTGCCGCGAGAAATTGCCTGCTCACGACCAAAGGGCCCGGCCGGGTGGTCAAAATTGCCGACTTCGGCATGGCCAGGGATATATACAGGGCGGATTATTACCGCAAAGGCGGCAAGGCGATGTTGCCCATCAAGTGGATGCCGCCGGAGGCTTTCCTCGACGGCATTTTCACTTCCAAAACGGATGTCTGGTCGTTTGGAGTTCTTCTTTGGGAAGTCATGTCCCTAGGGTGAATAAACATTCCATTATTATTATTATTATTATTATTATTATTTACCTACCTTTTAAGCGACATGTTTGTTACAAGTGACCAAGCTCTGGATAGGATTAGAAAAAGTCGAGGGGTGAACCGCGACCTAATATGCTGTACACCTACTTCCACTTGTACTTCCAAATATTTCCAAGTATTTCCAAAATACTTCCAAAGAGGTGTACACCTACTTTCAATCGCGGATCACCCTCGGAAAAAGTAAAACATTGTGAGAGAATTTGAGGAAGGGAAAAGTGGAGGATTCCTGAGGGATATTCTGAATAAGGAAGAGGGAAGACAAAGAGTATATGATACAATCCATATGTAGGGAAAATAATAAAAGTTATGTGGTATAGAGTCGAGTCGAGTAGTTGTATCAAACCAGTCTTCGGACTGAATATTCTGTAATAAAGGTGAGACATGGCCTTTACGAATATCTAGAAAAATAAATAAAAAAAGCATAGAAGAAAAAAATATTTTCTACTTTTTAACGTAATTCGAATTTAAATCGTGTTTTTTTAATTTATAATTTTCTTTTGATGTTGAAAAATTGTAAATTTACTATATAGATAGGAAATTTAAAAGATTTCATATTATATTGGTAAAATCACATTAACTCATTGCAAAAATATAAAAACAAATTGTACACTGAAAAAAAAAACAATTTCTTTATAGTAAATATATTGATAGAGTTGAGCATTTTTAATGAGCTCTTATTTATTCCAAAGATATTTTATTAATAATCAAGATATATCGAAATCATTCCAAATATGAACAAATTTTTAACTGAAGGTTTTCTACATTTTATTCGATCGCGACTGTAATGTAGGGAATTTTTGTCAAATATTGAGTGAAAATAATATTTGAACTTATATATTTCTAACTTGAAATAATGATATTAAATAAATTTTAATTTTCTCATTAATATATCAAAGAATAATTGATACGTCAACAAGAATTATTTTGACCGCGCTGATTTGAAAAAAAGATATTTTTATCTCGCGAGACTACTGCGGATTACGCTATTGGAGTCTGCGGAGTATTAAGTCTGGACCAAGAGAGAAAAAGATGTAATCCACTTAGCTACAATCCAACGTCATTTCGCGTATAGCCCGCTAGACATTCGGATGGATCACCGAGTGAATTGGAAATCTCAGATGTTATATACTCGATCTCCCAGTCCAGAGCGCTAGATCTATTAGCATGTATGTTAGATGCCTGCCATTAATTAACTGAAGGTTTTCTACATTTTATTCGATCGCGACTCTAATGTAGGGAATTTTTGTCAAATATTGAGTGAAAGTGAGTATATAACATCTGAGATTTCCAATTCACTCGGTGATCCATCCGAATGTCTAGCGGGCTAAACGCGAAATGACGTTGGATTGTAGCTAAGTGGATTACATCTTTTTCTCTCTTGGTCCAGACTTAATACTCCGCAGACTCCAATAGCGTAATCCGCAGTAGTCTCGCGAGATAAAAATATCTTTTTTCAAGTCAGCGCGGTCAAAATAATTCTTGTTGACGTATCAATTATTCTTTGATATATTAATGAGAAAATTAAAATTTATTTAACAAATTTTTAGGTATTTATTCCAAATATAAATTATATATATATATATACTTGAGTGAATCTATTAGCTATTTCTTAATATCAAATGAATGTCTTGTTTACTTTTAGTGAGAAACCTCTTATTATAGCTAAACGAATGTTTTTTTATCATAAAAAGACTTAGATGCTTACATTATTGTATTTTTTTTTTAATTTTAAAACCCATTATAAGATTATAAGAAATATTAATATATATTAAAATTAGATTACCTCGTAACTCAAATCAAATATAATAATTCAAATTTTTATCTAATTAATTCAACCCAATGAATAAATAAAATAAATATTTAAATAATTCATTATATAAAAATATTTTTTTTCCAAAAGTATAATACGTACTTATGGTTTTGTTTTGAATTCTGGTCAATAGCAGGATTATTCAGAATTGCCTTAATAAAAATTAGAATAATAAAATATGTAAATTTGTAGCCACAGGATCTCGATATTTTGGGCAGGGTAGCGATTTTTACTATTTTCAGAAAAAAATGCTTATAACTCGAAGACTATAAGACTTTTATTAAAAAAAAAAAATTAAGTTCAGAACCGTCGTAATTTGCCCTATCCCCTGTTGACGGTTTATCATTCTAATACGGGACACCCTGTATAATGGATTGTAATGTTTGTCTTTAGGTATATGCCGTACACGGGGTGCGGCAATCGGGACGTGATGCAGCTGGTGACTAGCGGGGGGCGCCTGGAGCCCCCCAACAACTGCCCCGGGCCCCTCTATGGGATCATGATGCAATGCTGGCACCCCAACCCGGAAGAGAGGCCCAACTTCACCACCATCCTCGAGAGGCTGGGATACTGCTCTCAGGTCAGATCAACAACTTTTTAAAGATTATTCACAAAGAGAAACAAAGAGGTTGTCCTCTGCTTGATGCAAATTCGTAAACATACACACATAGGTATATATCGGAATTATATATCTGTATATATATTATTTTATTGAGTTGAATAAAGATTTCGCCTGTCGATGGTAACAGAATTGTTTTTATTTTAGGTTAAAAATAATTTTTTTTTATGATGAGAGAGCAATTTTTTATGATGAAGGCAATTTTATGATGAAGGCAATGCCTCCTTATGATGAAGGCCCGTGCCTTCGAAACTATAGTCTCTAGAAATAATTAAAAATTATTTTATTTAAAAAACAGAAGACTCTCTCATTTTATTTTATTTTTAACCTAAAATATATGTTATTTATTTAATCGTATGTTTTTTCTACATTTGATTCAATCGTGAATACCAAAAGCAGGTTATTTTGTCAACTATTGAGTGAAAATAATATCTGAACTTATATATTTCTAACTTGAAATAATGATGTTAAATAAATTCATAATTTTTCCTCATTAATATATCAAAGAATAATTGATATATTAACGAGAATTGTTTTGATCGCTCTTTTTGAAAAAGATATATATCACGAGACTACGTGACGAAGCATTGAAGCTCAGCTTGGAGTCTGGACCAAGAGAGATCAAAGATATGATCCATTTAGCTACAATCCAACGTCATTTTGCGTATAGCCCGCATGACACTCTGATGGATCACCAAATGAATAATAGATCGGGAGCTTTGGACTGGGAGATTGTACAGTGACTCTATAGAGACAATGACGTCACGTAGGCCCATCCGCCATTTTGAGTCGTATTTTAAGCTAAATAATATTAGGAAATTTAAGATAATATTATTATTATTATCTTTTATTTTTAATTAAATAATCTTTAATATGTGTATAGAATGTGTTTAAATATTAATTTTCTTAAATTTCCTAATATTCTTCAATTTAAAAAACGACTAGAAATGGCGGATGACCGTACGTGTCGCCACTCTCCCTATATAGTCACTCTAGGAGATTGAATATATAACATCTTAGATTTCAAATTCATTTGGTGATCCATCCGAGTGTCATGCGGGCTATACGCAAATGACGTTGGATTGTAGCTAAATGGATCATATCTTTTTTCTCTTGGTCCAGACTTAAGACTCCGCAGTCTCCACAGCTTCAACCGCAGTAGTCTCCCGATATATATCTTTTTCAAAAAGCGCGATCAAAACAATTCTCGTTAATATGTCAATTATTCTTTGATATATTAATGAGAAAAATTATAAGTTTATTATTTATTTGTTTGGGACTATAGTTTCGAAGACTTGGTCTTCATCTTCAGTCTTTTTAATTATAAATATTATTTTTCTTGTGGTCAATACCTTATGGATATTGAAAATTTTCGATCTTTACTTAGCGAGCCGGATTAAAATTAAAATCAACTTCCATTTCACATTCATATTTAACCATATGTATCCCTTTTGTAACAAAAGAAAGACGACGATGGAAAGGTGGGGGGGGGGGGTTTCCTTTTTCCCTTTCTTTATCTAAAATTGTTTGTTTTGACAGAAAACGTTCCTAGGGCCGGTTGTATGTCGCAAAGTAAATGCTTTTTACAAGAGTGAAGGGTGGAGGGAAATGGTAAATGGAGGAACTTGGATGGCCAATCAAATGACAGGCTCTTTTATTGCTATTTGATAATTCAATTTTGCTGTTCAAACAAAGGTCTGAATTTTTATTGAATGATTTCCAAATTTCTAAAGATTCAATGGAGCTTATTAATTTTTGAATCTCTTTCTGTTTTTAACCGACTTCAAAAAAGGAGGAGGTTCTCAATTCAACTGAATTTTTTTTTGTGTGTCTATGTTACCTGATATCTTCGCCAATTTGTGAACCGATTTTGATGATATTTTTGCATTGGGTTCAGTATAGTATCCGATTGGTCCCGTTTTTTTCATTGGTATTGGACCTTTTTGTTATGTTTGTTCAGCCATAACTTCTTTGTTTATGAACCGATTTTAATGATTCTTTCTGCGTTTGGATCAGTATAGCTCCAAGATAGTCAAGATACCTAACTATTTATTTATTTATTTATTTTATGTATGTTCAGCGATAACTTTTTGCCACGTGGACCGATTTCGATTATTCTTTTTTTATTGGAAAGGGGTACCTTAGGAGTGATTCCATATTAATTTGGTCAAGTTCTGATGATATGATCAATGACGAAATAACGTAAATCTCCAATTCTTATGAGCAAATAATCGAAATTATAATAAATAAAATCTTTTATAAAAAAATCTTAAAACATTCATTTAAAACCCACAAACGTTTCGAGAGAATTTCTATATTTATGAATTGAATTTTATTATCATTTTCTGATTCATTCGCCCGACGTTTCTCTTACGAGATTCATGCAAGGTATTATATTAAGTCACTATTAATAACATCACTAAAAAGAGAAAAATAAAAATAATTTTTATAAAAAAAATAAATAAAACCGACTTAAAAAAATTAAATGCAACAAATAAAATAATAAGAACTCAAAAATCAAATAAAATGCACTAAAAGGTATAAAATAATTATCTAATTTAGTGACAACCGAACGGAGCATTGGAATGATTGGCACGGAATGACTCTCCGAAGCCAGTGCCAAACAAACTATATAAGCCAGCGACTAGCCAAACGTAGCTAATCAAGGCCGACGAGTTCAAGTCTCCTCGAAATGTATATGTTTGGGCTTACGACTAAAATGCGCGATTTTTCGTGATTACTATTTCGTCGTTAATAGTGTCAACTATTCTTTGATAATTATTTTATACTGATGTGCATTTTATTTGATTTTTAAGTTGGTATTATTTTATTTGTTTGGGACTATAGTTTCGAAGCCGATTGGTCTTCATCAATTCAGTCTTTTTATTCATCTAATCCTATTTTCTTGCAGGTCAGAGTGACCGTTATGGATATTTGTGGTTCTCTTTTTCGATCTTTCATCTCTAAAGCTGCTTGTAGTCCGAGTTTTCGAATTCCTCTCTGCTTTACCCATATAGATTGGGTCACCAATCTTTGCATTTCAAACTATAAACTCCTTCTTTTTCTATATTGGACAATTCGTCCTTTTTATTTGAACCTAATTCTTTCCCTAGAGTAATTGGTGTTTTGAATATTGTGTTAAATCCTAATTTTTTCATTTTCTGTTTTAATCTTTCCCAAATTAGTTCATAATATGGGAGAACTATCTTAGGATTTTCTTTTTTCACTCTTTTGTGAATATATTGATTCAAGGGTTGATTTTTTTCAAGCAGAGCGACAACCTCTTTGTTTCTCTTTGTGAATCAACAACTATGCTGCTCTCGGCAAAAATAAAAACTTTTCAATTAAAGATAATTCCGTTCAAAAGAAAAAAAAACGGAACCCTATTAGTGTATGGCAGAAGAGAATTGTAGTTCTCTTCTTGTTTATATTTAGTAATCTTTTACTTAATCCTACTTTATTTAAATATAAATGGCTAAAGTTGGACGATTGATTTCCAGGATCCTGACGTCATGAATGCCCCTCTGCCCGTGTTTGTCCGGCCGCCGAGTGCAGAGAAAGATGCCACGATAATGCGCCCGCCAGCCTCCGAAAATTCCTGCTTGCAAATATCTCAAGTATTTAACCACCATGATTGATGCATCCTTTTATTTAACTCGCTCCCCCCGGGTAGAATAGTGTGATCTCATTTTCACTCACTGAAAGTTCGTTATTTAGTCTTTTTGATTTTAAGTCGATTCTTCCACGTTTTCAGTAGAGGTTGCCATTAATGGTCAAAACATCAAAAATGGAATTCAATAAGGTTATTCCTCAAGTACTAGATGAGAATCAATCGCTATTTTTGATTTTAACTCGATTCCTCCTATGTCTTCAGCAAAGGTAACGGATAAGAAAACAACGCAGTTGCTATGGTTACTTATAAAATTTACACCCAAATTTTTAACATTTCACAGAGAGAAGCCTATCCATTCTTACTTAAGCAAGGTTAAATGAGCTATATTAAAACGATTAAATGAATAAATTTTAAAGAATTTAAAATAAAAAATTAAAAAAAGTACTATTTTATTCTAGAGTAAAGTACTTTAAAATATAATTTTACTAAAAACTTTATTTAACCTTTTTTGTGGTCCCAATGTACTTAATTAGGATATTAAATTTCATCAAAATTGGTTAAGTCATTTTCAAGATATGTAGAAAAAAGTAAAAAAGTATTTAAATAAAGTACTAATGTTTGTGGGCCGATATGTACCAAAAACTAATCAGCGCTTTATTTTGTTAAACTAATGGTAGGTTTTCAATTTCATTTCAATCCGTACAACGGTGTGGAAAAAATCGTGGACGGAAAAAACGATAACATCCATACATCCATATATCCATCCATCCGCACGCAATAAATTAAAAAAATCGCACTTTTTTAGCCTCTCGACGAGACCCCATGTAATTTTTGGCAAAACCGTCATATGCTAAAATTCCACCTAATTGAATACTACAATTTGTGACTTTAATTGAGTCCATGGGTTCCGTAGTCTTTACCTGAGGACCCTTTGAAGTCGCGCTTGCCTCGAGACCAGTTCTCTTATCCCCCCTAATGCCCTCTTTGCGAGAAACACGCGGTTTTCTAACGCTCGGCACCCCTTCGCTGTCAAAATTGGATAAAAGATCGAGACAAGCGCTTTCGCCAACTCTTTTATTCCTATGACCCCCAGGAGACTGGAACTCGCTCCTGCCACCATCTTTCCCGCGACTTATAACCTTAAGCTATTTAAGACCCGTATCCACAGATACCTTCGACCTCCGCCCAACCCATAAGATTCTTTTCTTCTTCTTTTCACGATGGAGGGGCCAACCGATGCCTTTAGGGGTTGCACCTTTTTGGTGTAACTCCTTCTCTCATCATTATCATTAAAAAAAAAAAAAAAAAAATTACAATACTGTCCCCATGCTTCCCATTGGATAAAATAAAAAATATTTAGTATTTTTGAGTGAATTTTTGAGTAAATTCAATATTACGGCCTCCTGGAGATGAACCTCACCCATTGGTCATATTAAAGTAAAGAGTAATAGTTTTTAATTTCATTTTATCAGCCATTTCTTTTATCTTTTACAATCACGCGTGAAAAAATAATTGAATATTTTGTAGCTCTTGTCCGAAATCGAACTTGAATTTGAATTATTTTTTTATTTAGAACTTTTTAACTAATTAAATCTTTTTTACACGTAAGTAAAAGAACAATATTGAATTATAAAAAATAAATAAATAACTGCTAGTACTAATTACAATCTTCAAAATGTAGTCTGAATTTGAACTTGTTTTATGTCGATGGTGCGCCTGTATTTAGGCAACCTATTGTGCGCTAAAGAACGAAAGCTGCGTAAGGGCTAGGCGAGTCCAGTCGTTGATGGAATGCTCAAAAGTCCAGAGCTTATGGCATGGAAGCCATCAAGCTATTTATAATTCCAGCAGAAGACACACTCTTTTATTGTCTCCTTCACTAATGAAAGTTGTTCAGTTTTTTTTTCTAGGTTAATAATATGTTCAGAAACATATAGGTTTCTATTTAAAAAACAGATCTTGACCTCGAAATACCCTTAAAAGCTTGTTCTAGCTCGAAAAACTTTAGCGTAGTTTAGTTTCCCCCGTGATATAAATCAACTTTTATTTGAAACTTTTTTCATATAATGCATTGTTTTTGAGTTATAAGAATATCTCAAGATAAAAAAACTCACCCGGTATATTAAAATTAAGTAATTTAATTAAATAGATAGTTAATCGCAAATCAAAAAATAAATTTGTGTTCCAGATCCAGCGTGCGGCGGATTACCTGGTTCCTTTGCACGGGCCTGACGTGCCGTCGTCGCCGAGTTCCTCGTCGGTGGACAAGCTGCTGGGCGGGACGGTCGACTGGGAGACGAGCTTTGTGTTGCCCGAGTCCCGGAGCACCCAGCCGTTGCTCCAGGATGACCAGGACGGCGACGGGAGCAAGCCCGTCCAGGCAACGTCCACGTCCACGACGTCGACCAACACGCCCGCCTCCACCGCCAACATGATCCTCTCGGCAGAGAGCACACCTGTGGGCAACTCGGTGCCGCCCGGGACACACCTGACCAACCATGGGGCCACCCATCCTCATTCTCAGCAACCCAATTCCATAATGACCCCGGCGACGGAGAGCAAAGCCGTCACTGCACACTCACAGGCAAGCACAAACCAAATATAGAACTACCCCCCCCCCCCCTCCACACACCCACAAAGAGGGAAAGAATTTCTAAATTGAACCATCAATATAATAGTTTTGGGATTCTATATCTCTATGTTCACAAACCTCCAGGCTAAACGACTTAGCCGATTCACTTGAAATTTGAAACATATACTCCTGACGGGTTAAGTAAGCGGCGTGATTTATAAAAAGTGAACTCGTAGTCCCTGGAGGAACTTTAGAATTTTTTTTCTATTCTTATTCCAAGTTCTAATAAGAAAACTCTAATTTTCTTTCTACCAATTTAAATTTAATCTTCTTAAACCTCACAAACAGTTTACATCAATAGTATGTAAACAAGCATAAATTCAAAGGATTTTCAGTTTAAAAAGAGTTCAAACGACAAACGGATTCCAAAACTATTATATTGCTATGTGCCCTGCTGGCACGGGCTACACCTATATACGGTATCTATATTAAATAAGAAACAGAATCAAGAAAGAATACAAAGATTAATTACCAAGCAAATTTTTTTTGTAATTGGATGTTGATGAAGGCAGTCCACGGTGGTTGTAAAAAATAAGACTATAGGAGGTTTTATTATTTTAAATTTATTTGTTAACCTGAAGAAGGAGAGAATAAATCTCCGAAACGTCGGTTTAACAAATAAATGTAAAATAATAAAACCTCTATAGTCTTATTTTTTTACACCACCGTGGACTGCCTTCATCAACATCCAATTGCATATTTATACCAGTCCGTCTCCTAAAGAAAATCTCTATTTTTTTTTGTATTTAGATAGATACATACGTGTAGTACATAGTGGACTTGTGCCAAAATAAAAAGTGTCAAGTTTAAGAGGGCCGCAAAGAAACAAGTTTTTCTATTTCTGGAGAAATACTATTTACCGTTATAATTTTGAACACCGACCCGAGGTGATTGTGGTTAATTCGTGATCTGAGTAGAGACTTATTGCCATTTATAAGCGTAAGTAAGTGCTCGCACATGTATGTACTTCCAAACATGGGGATAATCTCATATGCTAAGCTTCTAGTATTTTCAAATTTTAGAGGTAAAATCCGTAAATTTCAGGCGCGCCAACTTCCTTGAATTTTTTTTTTAATCCGAATCGCATTGAATCTCTATTACTTCCATTTGCATATCATTAGGTACTAATTCTATACCTATAGAAAAAATAGATGAAAAATAATGTTAATTTGCTATCCAACCATTTGAAATCTTCAAATCTTGCTTCAAATTCACTTCTGAGATTCTCAATCCTTCCAGCGTATTTCTGATAAGATGCAGTGTTACTTGAACTTGATTTGTACACGTGACATGTAGAAAAATGCACATTTTCTTCTCGCAAATGTTTTTCCCATAAAACTAACTTACATTTGAGTGCTTTAATTTCATCCCGCAAATTTGTTAAAAGTTGCTTCTTTCCTTGTAGTGATAAATTTAAATTATTCAAATGTTTTGTAATATCAACCATGAATGCAAAATCTTGCATCCACACAAGGTTGTGGGTTGGTTTTTTGAATTTAAAAATTGACGTATTTCATCTTTTAAATCCTAGAATTGCTTCAGTATAGCCAACGGACCTGGTATAGTAAGAGAGCCAGGAATAATCGCTAAGGAAAGTTGGAAATTGTCGCTGATTTAATCCAATTCCAATATTTCCTTTGACAATGGGGCCGCAAAAATTGACGATGCCGGCCGCGAGTTTGACACTTATGATTTAGAACGTTGATATTAGATAAATTATTTGTAAAGGATTTTGGCTGTCGGGATTTTGAAAATTACAATTTGCATTATAAATAAAATTAAATATAATTTTAAAATCTATTTTTGTATACCCACGATAACTCCCAAGTTAAAGGTTGTAGAATATTTGTTCTGGTGCCAAATATTTGTATCTTTGGCTCGTTTGAGGTGAATTTGTGTATTAATTTGTTGTAGGGTAATCACCTGGGCTCGAAGCGGAGCAATAACAGCCTGAAGGGGTCGTTGTCGCTGGACCCGGCGGCCCTGGGTTCGAAGCCGCCCCTCTCCTATGCCAACGTGCAGCCGGCGAGTGCGCCCCCGGACACTTCCACCCCCATGCCGCCCCCGCCGCCCCCATTTGCGGCCATTATGCAACCTATGCCGCCGCCGCCGTCCCGGCACGACACCGAGATCTCCTGCTGAGCGAACCTCCTCGCCCTCAACCTGAAACCACCCTCGACAAACACTTCAACAGGTATCTACCTATACTCCTACTAATAATACCCTATATTCCCTCCCCCCACCCTTCAACTCCAAATCATCCATCTTATATTCAATATTATTAATTATTAATATATACTCCTGTGTTCAAATGAAAAAGTAAATTTTTATTTTTCTCAAAAAATATTTATTTATTGATGAATATTTATTTTCGCCCCTTTAAAGTAATCCCCCTTAGATATAAAACACTTGTGCCAGCTTTTTCCAATCCTCGAAGCGCTTCTGATATGTGCTTTTTGGTATGGCCGTGAGCTCTTCCCGCGATGCTGTCTTAATCTCCTCGATCGTGGCAAATCTCCGTCCTTTCATGGGTCTTTTGAGTTTTGGGAACAGGAAAAAGTCGCAGGGGGCCAAGCCCGGTGAATACTGTGTTGGTTTTGGCCAAAAAACCACCTATAAGCAACGATGTATGAGCAGGTGCGTTTTCGGGATGCAAAAGCCATGAATTGTTTTGCCACAAATCCGGGCGTTTTTTTCGTATTGCTTCACGAAAAAGGTGCATAACTTCAAGGTAATATTTCGTACGACATTCTCGCAAGATCTTATGATGCACCACACCGTTGTAATCGAAGAAAACAGGGAGCAAAACCTTCATAGTTGACCGAACTTGCCGTATCGTTATTAACATCTTCTCTGCCTTCTGTGAAGCGCTTCGACCACTTATAAACATTTTTTTTTGCTCAAGGGAGTGTGGTGGCATAAAGCGGTGGAGTCCCTGGGTATATCCCAAAAACAATGAACTTCTTCTTCTTCTTTATTATAGGCTTATTGCCTGTTCTTCTACACACGCCTCACGTCTCAGTGGAAGAGGACGCCCAGCTTTCTTTCCACCTCTTCGGCGGTCTGCCTCTAGGTCTCATGGATGCTGGCCTTCCATCCCGGGCTATTTTGATTAGTCCTTCCGCGTGGCTCTATCCACATGCTCGTTCCAGTACCGACGGCGATCTTTTGTCCATTTGACGATATCTTGGATCTCACACTCTTCTCTGATATCCTTGCTCCTTATTTTGTTCCATAGTGTTAGGCCCAGTATAGACCTTAGCGTCTTCATCTCCGTTGTTCTTAAGAGCTGCTCTGTTCTTGTTATGTCGGCTCGGGTCTCAACAGCGTAAATCACGCTTACGTGATGATAGGTCTTACAGCTGCTTTATAGATCTTCACCTTTGCCTCCGTGGTCATAAATTTGTGTCTTCAGACAATGTCTTTGAGGCATCCTGATATCCTGGAACCTCTAATAGTTTTTTTTTTTTTTTTTTTTTTTTAATGCAATCGAATGCAAGAAGGGGGTGTACCAGTAAAGATGCAGCCCCTATGGATCTCGAAAGACCCTTGCATTACCGAAGAGAAGGGAAAGTTGATTAAGTGAGAGGGTGTAGACGTAGGTGTCTATGTACTCCGGTTTTGAAGGTTTGAAGATTATAAGTGCTGGGAAAGATGGAGGCTGGGAGGAGTTCCAGTTCCTTGAAGTCATGGGGATATATGAATTGGCGAATGAAGTGGTCCGGCACTTTTCTAATTTGACCGCGAAAGAGTGTTGGGAGTCGGCAAAACGCGTGCTACGTGCAAAGCATGAGTCACGTCAGGATATTGTGTTATCTATTCCCACGCTGGTTACAGACTCAGCATTTATCCTGATATATAAAGACGGATGTCAATTGAGACATTAAGGCTGTCTTAGGCTCGTTTTGATCATTCGCTTGAGACCTCCAACTCAAGTTAACCTGTTGTATTTTAAATTCTACAAAACAATTTATTCAAAATTCATATCGTTTTTTGAAATCTACGATACTGAAGAATAAATTGCGCAGTCGTGGACAAACCAAAACCCCGGATTTTAGACCAAAACCTAAATTTCGAACCATTTGGAATCGCCGCTCCTTGGTGCGGAGTCAGCTCTTAATGTTTACTGAAAAACCTAATCGCCTTGCCCACAATGACATCAGAACCGCCAACAAATTGCGATAAGCCACCAGCCTTAACGAGGAGTGGACTTCGACTGCGGACATCACACAAATACTGAGAAGATACACCGAAACTCCCAAGGGCGCAGTCAATCGAGGGAATACAACAAGGTTAAACGAACAATATCTTCGGTCAACCGTACTGTTACACGGCCCTAAATTGAACGTTAAAACAAATAAATAAATAATAAAATAATTGTGAAAGTTAAATAATACAAATAAATTTAAATAAAGAAATAAATAAAGGTTAATGCATGAAAAGTGAATAAATAATTGTTAAATAAATAAATAAATAATAAATAATTTGAAATTAAAAAGTAATAATACAAATAAATAAATAAATTAATGCACGAAATAAAATAATAGTTAAATAAAGAATATAAAGTAAATGAATAAAATTAATATGATTGAAATAAATAAAATTATTATAAATAAAATAATATAATATAAAATAATAGTAATTGTTTAGAAGATTTAAAGATTTAAATAAATTAATAAATAATTATAAAAAAGAATAAACAATGGCTACATTATCCCATTCCGAACTTTTAAATTGATTCCAATATAAGTTCAATTATTGGAAATTTGAATCTAGGCGATAGTAAGAATTTTATGAATTATTATAAAATTAATTTTATTACATATCAATCAATAATAGGAGCAGCTAAAATTGATCATGTCAGTGGGAATTAGTAATTTATTGAAACTTATTAATCCAAATGATAAATTAAATAAATTATTTTCTAACAATAAAAATCTATGAAAATTATAGAAATAAAAAATTAATGACCCAGTAATTCGATAAAGCGAATATTGAAACAGATATTAAAACCAATTAATTAAAGTCTAAAGATGCCCCAATTTTATAAAACTTGGAAACACAAGCCATTTTAGAAATCTATTCAGTATACGGGTTGATAATTCAATAGACATGCACTAAAATGAGGAGAAAAAAATAATAATATTATAATATAGAAATTTACAGATTTCAATGAAATTCAGCCCATTTCCAAATTATCAAAATGGTATCACTAAATTATGAATCATATAATTAGCCCCACGTCCAATATTTATCACCCCATGTCCACAAGATTCAGAATCATTCAGAGAAGGAAAATCATTTGAGAGAAAATGCTAACCCCATAATAAATAATTTGAATATGGGAGTATTAAATCTGTCATATTTTAAGTGGAAATTTAAAGTTTAATGATAGATCTGTATAATAAATTGGCAATTTTGTAAAGTTTGAGATATTTTATAAATCTATTATGGTCCGAAATAGATAATATGTAAATTTTGGAAGGTAATAACATAATTTGATTTTCAGGATTGATATTTATAGGGTTAGACGATCATTAGTGGTGAATTTTAGATGTATACTAGAAAATTAAGAATTCATATTCAGTGATAGTTTCCCCAAAGTGATTGCAATGGTATGGTAGCCTAGAGGGATAGTGAATTGAAGAGCCCGAGTTAGACCCTGAAAGGCAGTGGATAGGGGAAAAATTGGTGATTAAATGAATGGTCAGTACGGATAATAATAGAATATTATAAATCGTGGTAAGGAAGTGTTATGATAGAAAAAGTCAGATGTTGGGATGGAAAACTATTTCACCAGGTAAAATATAGGAGATTAAAAACCCAAGATAATTTATGTCGTATTCCATAAGAAAATGAAAAATAGATAAAGTGTCTGACATCAATCAATAAATAATTAAGTCATTAAAATATACACATAAAGATAATCGATAATCATAAATAATGATTAGAATCTATTAGCGACATGTGATAATGAATTTAGAACATACATTGAAGAGATTTAAGAATAAAATTTAATGTGCAATTAATATTCAAAAAATTATTTAGATACATGATAATGATAAAAGTAGAAAATAAAATTTAATAAAGAGTATGATTACAATAAATGAAATGAATAATTCGAATGACAAAATATTACTATATACATGCAGTATAAATTCTATATTTATTTTAAGATGAAACATTATTTGTGCCATGAGTGTAATCTGGTTCAACAAAGCGATTGAATGGATTTAAAATATTTACAAAATGTCAGCCAATGGATTTTAGGAGATATCGAGGACCAGGAACTACAGACTGAAATGTTGAAAGATATGCGTGAAGTGATTGTCTCTATCACAGAGGGTATGAGCAGAAAATTATTGCGAAATAAAAAGATAATCGTTGTGGCCACAATAGAGAAGATGTTCGAAGTGTATAAATAATTCCAGTGGAGTTTGATTTTAGAGCTGAAGATGCGAGAGAAACCCAATTAAAAATATTAATAGGGCTGAAACCCCCGAGTAATGCCATTTCAGAATGGTGGATATCGATGTATTGGGATACTCTCAAAACTAGATTCACAACAATGGTGAAGACCGATCTCTCGGAACTTGTAGAAGTAATACATATCAAAGAATTTAACAGCAGTTGAGATTAGTTAGGAAAAATAGAAAAAATGTTTACGATAGACTTCCGTTACCCCAAAAGAGTGATTACCTGATGCCGGGAATGAGTTCAATGAATGACTTAGCGAGCTCTTGTAGGACAAATACTCTAGAAATCCATATACAGCCATCAGAAGACCCAAAGTCGAGTTCCCCGAATAGAATTTCCGCTCTATATTTGGAACGATTTCCCAAAATAATTAACCTGGATATGGGATTTAGAGATGGCAATACAAAATGAGAAAATGAATTTAATGAAGGTGAAAGCGTTAATAGTAATACTGATGGGTTCAACAATGGAGAGAAAGTCCGTTTGACAGTTTTATAGTAGGGAGAGATAATTCACTAAATAAATAACGTAAATAATAGGTTCGGAAGTAGTCGATCGGTATGAGTCAGGAAGAGACTTAATGATTCAAATTAGATCAAAGCAAATGTTGAAAATAGAAAATGCGGTCCAGGAGAGGAAAACCCCACTAAATTACGCTAATACGTTATTTACTGATGAAGAAAAAGAGAGAAAGCCAAAAGGAACACAAAAAATTTTTCAAAGATTAAACTTAGAGAATACGTAGCCAGAGCACTAGGAAAAAGAATAAAGATAGGAATAATGACAAATATCGCATTGATTGAACTAAGAGCCAGCGATGTATTTCTGAAGAGACTAGGGGACAGCAATCCTCCTTGCACCGACCCAAGTGAGCGCTTTGCGAAGGTTATGCAATCAAAGATGTGAAGTCGAAAAGGATATCTCAAGCTGGAAAACTCACGGTACGTAAAGATATTTACTAATGAATTTAAACTATATCCAGTTTCTTTTTGTATGAATTTAACCTTCAATGTTAAAGTAAATATAAACGGTCTAGCACAAGCAGTTATTAAAAGCAAGCAGCTCAGAACAGCTATAATCAAACAGGTATATTTACATAGTTTAATTAATAGACTGATATGGTATTTTGGAAAATCAAAGATGGAACAAACTTATTCCAGTCCTCAAAGGAAATAAAAGGAATAATAAATGGATTGGGATCCATTTTTAAAAAACATAGCTAGAATTGATGGATGAGCAGGGATAGGCAACACTTGTGATTATATTCTATCAAAATTAACATAAAGAATCAAAGGGAATTACAATCGCAGAATGATATAATATTAAAATCAAATAAGAGCTTATATTAAATTAAATCGAAAAATTCACGAAATAAGTATAAATGAAGAAAATATGTTTTGGAAACTAGGAACGAATTTTGTTAATAATAAAATGTGTAGAGATTCTCTTAACACTTGAACCATTTATTGAATTGACAGACTCAATCCGGGTAACCCTCCACTTGTAATTTACATCCTACACGGAAGTATAATTTCGTTTAGAGATTTAAAACGCCTAATTGATAATTAATAAAATCAAAATAAAATTCGAAAATTTTTGGGAAGCCACACAGTTCGTGAAACCCATTTGTAAATTGAGAATGAACTCGTAGACTAATTTTAAAAATACCCGAATATATAAATACGAACGCATCAGTGATTCAATTCATTCCTTACCAATATTTTATAATAAACAAAGTTACATAATTAACGAAACAAAACAGGACTATTAAAAATAAATAACGAATTAAGTACCGCCAGAAATTGAATTTATTCTCTAATGAAATTTATTGTGCAAATATCAAACTTTAAAATAAGTCCATGCATTTTACAGACTTATCAAGAAAATAAGATTGAATATTGTAAGATTATATAAATTAAAATTTTACCCTGGAATAAGTATAATTCACGATACAAATATTATAATCATCTTTATAAGAAATAATGAAACAACCTTACTAGGAATGTAAAAACTTATCAAAATATTTGTATAATGGCGTGTATCTAGTGAAAAATAATGATTGTACAATAAATAGTAACAAAATAATTACCTATGAAAAAATTCAGAAATTTAATTGATTTACCTGTGCCTAAAATAATTATAAACCCAGAATTAATAGACAATAAAAGTGAAGTGTCAGTGATTAATTTTAATGATTTGAAAAATAAACAAAATGGGCAAAGTAGACTTGAATTTATGGCCTAGCCATCAAAATCAATATATAATAGTAATAATCATAATCATAATATTGTTAATTATATTGTACGTATTAAATAAATATAAAATAAAATTTGTTGATATAATTAAATGTAATAAATTAAGAAATAATATGGATTGTAAATGATATAAATAATGATTGTTCAAATGATTGTAATATAAATAATGAATTCAAATGATTGTAATCCAAATAACAATGTAAACTCGATATTTTAAATTGTGAAGAAATTTCATATAAACATAATGAAATTTCTCCCAGATGAAGGAGGAGTCACGTCAGGATATTGTGTTATCTATTCCCACGCTGAGAGAGTTACAGACTCGAGAAACATTTATCTGGCATATAAAGACGGATGTCGGAGTGGGAACATTAAGGCTCGTCTTGAAGCTCGTTTTGATCACATTCGACTTGAGACCTCCAACCTCCAAGTATAACCTGTTGTATTTTTAAATTCTACTTAATAAAACCGAATTTATTCAAAATTCATATCGATCTCTTTTTGAAATCTACGATGCTGAAGAATAAAATTCATGCTTTGGGGGGAATTATTGATTTTTATCTCATCAGAGCACCTGCCGTGATAGTATCTATAGAAAAGGGAAGGGCAGAGACATTTCTTCGATGAGCCAGCGAGTCGAGGGAGTCAGTGAGGGTAGAGATCGTCAATTAGCCTGACGGCTCGTTTCTGAATTGCATCAAGGGTAGCAAGAGGAATATTTTTGAGGCTCCTCTCCACAGATGAGAGCCGTATTCGAGACAGAGGGCGGATTTGGGCCTTGTAGATGGTGAGAAGTTGTGGGGGTTTGTAAAATCGCTTGGACCTGAATAAGAAGCCAATCTTCCTTGCTGCAGATTTCGCCACAGAGGAGATGTGTTCATTCCAAGACAGGTCAGATGCGACAGAGACGCCCAACATGGATAGGCTGTCACACATTTTCAGGGTATTCGAATCGAAGTGAATATCAGGGAAATCTCTATTTTACGCGCCTAGAAATTAGACAGCATTGAGTCTTGTTTGAATTAAAGTTAACTAAATTTTGAGAGCCCCATTTATTCAGTTTGTCTAGGTCGAGAGTAATTGAGGAGGCAATATTGATTCGATTATTCGGGAGAGAGGGTTTGCCGTGTAGAGTGCTATCGTCGGCGTAACAATGAGTGGGGTTTGCCGTTTGATCAATAAGGTCGTTTATGTAAATTAGGAAGAGTGTGGAGGAGATTACGGAGCCTTGGGGAACACCAGAGTTTGTGGAGAACGATTCAGATGATGTTCCATCCACCACAGCTTTTATACTTCGGTTTGTCAGAAAGCTTTGCTATCCATTTGCGAAGTGTTGGCGAGAATCAAAGGCTGAGCAGTTTGGCAAGAAGATTTTGTGTTTTGGTCCTTTACCTCATTATACAGGTTGCGATCACTAGTGACATTGCATCCAAGATATTTAAATGTCGGTCTGCCCCTTACCTGTTCAACCATCCTATTTTTGAATTCAAGTTTGCATCGAATTGGTTCTTTTGAGACGACAAGGGATTTTGTTTTCTAGACAGAAACTTGCATATTAAATTTCTCCGCGATCTTGCCGAGGTGGTGGAGGAGTCTCTGTGTAGATCCGTCTTCAGATTCGGTAATAAGAACGACGTCATCAGTGTAACAAACAATATTAATAGCCCCCCCCCCCCCGAGGGGATGTCACCTTGTCGCGGTGGGGGCTTGAGAGGCCTTGGCCTGACTAGGGATACATCCACGTCACGCGGAAGAGACTAGCGATCTGCCCTGGGGACGTAAGAAGCTTAACTTGCTCAAAGAACAAACACAAAGCCTCCGGAAATACGACTGATAACACTTCGACGACACGGCAACGAAAAACAATAAACGATTTGACATATAGGGCGATGAGGGGATCTCTCCTTAATTTTTACACTTTCAGCAGATGAACGCAAAGAGCGGGTGGCGTATAATAATTTTTATTGTAAATACCAGAAAAAAAAATGAAATGTGAAATGTGCATCAGGATAAATCCTGGCTCTCTCAGGTTTCAATCTGAATTTATTTTAATTGAAAAGTTTTTGTTTTTGCCAGGAAGTAGTAGCAGAGCTGTTGATTCACAAAGAGAAACAAAGAGGTTGTCCTCTGCTTGATGCAAATAAACATACACACATATATATATCGAGATGATATATCTGTATATATATTATTTATTTGTTTGAGACTATAGTTTCGAAGACTTGGTCTTCATCATCAGTCTTTCTTCAATTATAAATGTTTTTCATGGAGTCAATATCATATGGATATTGAAAACTTGGTGTTCCTTCGTCACTGCTGGTCGGCTAGGAACTAATAAAGACATTCCATTCGGTTCACATTCAAATATAACAATATGTTTCCCTTTCTCCTTTCTCCTTAGAAAGGCTGACAAAAGAAGGGTTTTTCTTTTTTCTTTTATCTTTTGTTAGCAAACATCTTAAGCAGATTACTATTGGATAACTCTATTTGATTGTTCAAACAGAGTTTTGAATTTCTATTGAATGATTTCAAAATTTCTAAAGATTCGATTGCGCTAATTAATTTTGGGTTCTTTTCTCCTTTTATTAATCTAATACCGGTTCCTTCTGGGAAGGAGTGATTGTTTGAATTTAAATGATCCGCGAAAGAATTTTCGCACTTTTTATTTTTAAAATCTCTTATATGTTCATTTAATCGAATTTTCAGATTTCTCTCTGTCTTCCCTACATATATTGCTTCGCAATCTTTGCATTTCAAACTATAAACCCCTTCTTTTTCTATATTTGGTAATTTGTCTTTTTTATTTGAACCTAAATCTTTTCCTAGAGTAATTGGAGTTTTGAATACTGTTTTGAACCCTAATTTTTTCATTTTTTGTTTTAATTTTTCCGAAATTTGTCCATAATATGGGAGAACTATTCTAGGATTTTCTTTTTCTTTTTCATTCTTTTGTGAATATACTGATTCCAGTGTTAATTTTTCAATTTTTTTATTTAACATTTGGTCTATAAGGCTTGCTTCGTACCCATTATTTACCGCGATTTCTTTAATTGTCTCTAATTCTTGTGAGTATGCTTTTTCTGATAGAGGTATATTTATTAGTCTATGTATCATTGAATGGAAGGCTGCATGTTTATGTGACATTGGTCTACAAGAATTTTTATGTATTACAATGTCAGTAGCTGTGGGTTTTCTATAAATTTCAAAGGTGTGCTTATTTCCGGAAATATTTATTTTTAAATCTAAAAAATTTAGTATTTTCTCTTTTTCTTTCTCTACTGTGAATTTAATTTTCTCATGAAGATTATTTATATATTCTATAAATGTGTCTAATTGTCTATTTGTTCCTCCCCATAGTAAAATTATATCATCTACGTATCGATAATAGTATATAATGTTTTTTGAATATTTTTCATTGTCAAGGAATTTATTTTCAAAATCATTTAAGAATATTTCTGCTAATAACGGAGACAATGGAGATCCTATTGATAATCCCTCCTTTTGTTCATAAAATTTGTTCCCAAATTGAAAGAAATTGTGGTTGATACATGTGTGGACCAAACTGCTTAGATCCATTTTTTCCAGGTTGTTTAGGCCCACTGACCTGAAAATAATTTTGTCTACTAATTGTTTTGTTTCGTTTGGCGGTATATTAGTGAAAAGAAAATTAATTAGCGCAATCGAATCTTTAGAAATTTTGAAATCATTCAATAGAAATTCAAACCTCTGTTTGAACAATCAAATAGAGTTATCCAATAGTAATCTGCTTAAGATGTTTGCTAACAAAAGATAAAAGATACAAAGAAAAACCCTTCTTTTGTCAGCCTTTCTAAGGAGAAAGGAGAAAGGGAAACATATTGTTATATTTGAATGTGAACCGGATGGAATGTCTTTATTAGTTCCTAGCCAGCAGTGACGAAGGAACACCAAGTTTTCAATATCCATATGATATTGACTCCATGAAAAACATTTATAATTGAAGAAAGACTGATGATGAAGACCAAGTCTTCGAAACTATAGTCTCAAACAAATAAATAATATATATACAGATATATCATCTCGATATATATATATGTGTGTATGTTTATTTGCATCAAGCAGAGGACAACCTCTTTGTTTCTCTTTCTGAATTTATTTGTTCTCAAGCTGAAAGTCTGAAGCTTGTAAATAAATTTCTGTATTAATTTTTTGCTTTGTAAGAGGAGGCCCGCTCCTCGGAGGCCTAATAAACAAATGCCACAGTCAACATTTCAATTGCTTTGGAGCACTTAATTTTATTTTTCACACCAAATTTATCACAAATTCTTTGATCCATTTTTTCAATAGCTAAAAAATCGCCAAGCACTCCAAAACACGTCTAACCTTTATATCTGTAAAAAACAAACTAAATATGCAAGGTGGCTAATATTGTCAACATATTTTGGGGGACACGTACATCAACATAACAGAAAAAGAAATTAGAAAATAGAATATACGTAGCCCGAGAAATTTGAAAAATTACCTTTTCATTTGAACACTTCTCGTATATCAAGAACGTAGCCAGGAGAAATTTGCTCTAACTTGGTGGTTTTTGCGGAAGACATGGATCTCTGCTCTTTTGAGGCTTGTCTTCACTTTAATCTGAATTCAATTTTAACTAAAACTTATTCAATTTACATGTGTAATATAAGGTTTGAAAATGAAGGCGTCTTTCCGAAACTTTTCAATTTTATTTTTTTATTTTCTTCTGACGTTTGTAAATTAAAATTATTTTTTTTTTCTCTAGCTTGTTTTGAAATTTTCCTAAATTTTATCGCACGTATTTCTTCTATGGGGAATCGGATTAGCCGAGAGCTTAAGACACTAGCCTTCTAAGCAGGAGTCCCGGGTTCGAGTCCGAGTCCCTGCATTGATATTTGACCGGCTATAATCTGATTCTAGTCACCAACCCGTCTGGCAAGCGTGGTGACTTAATGCCAACCCCTTCCATTTGATGGAAGAGGCCTATATTCAGGAGTGGATTGTCGCTATCGACAGGCCGATGATGATGATGATGATTTCTTCTATGAATAAACATTTTGTATTTTTCATTTTATTATTATTTATTAAAATTTAATGTAAGTAAATATTTTTTCAAAATAAAAACTTATATGTAATAGGGTGTAGAAACAATGGCAGTTTTAGGCCATTTTGACCTTATTTTCGAGTTCCATTAGATATCAAACAACAATATTTGAAATCAAAATATTTTGTTGACGTAATAGAAAACAGCTTCCGCTTTGATTTTCAAATTATCACTTGTTTGTAGCTCAATTAGAACTCGAGTTATAGCTAAAATAAGCTGAAGTGTTCTGGTGTGGCCATCCACTTGACTTTACCATACAACCTGGCCCCTAAAATTATTTATAATCATGTAGGGGGGGTTAGTTTTTGCATTTTTAGACTTCTGGGGTCCCACTGATTATGTATACAAAATTTGGTTTAGTTTGGTAAATGGCCTAAATTTTCATTTTTTAACCCTACACTCCCTTTTATTTTGGGCTGTTGGTTTTTGCATTTTTAGACTTCTGGGGTCCCACTGATTATGTATACAAAAATTGGTTTTTGTTTGCTCAAATAGTATAGATTTTTAATTTTTAACCGCCCCCCCATCCATCCCCTTAATTTTGGATCGATATGCACCAAAATCTAATCAGCTCTTAATCTCAATGAAACAAAACTACGTGTGAAAAATGTGTTAACGCACAGACTAACAGACATTTTGACAAAACAATTGTTATCTCGAAAAATATAATTTTTTCGATGTTCCCTTATTAGAGCTTTTTTATAGACCTATATGCCATGGTTTTGATCAATTTTTTTAATCAAAATAGTTTCAGCCGTTTTTGAGATATTTCGAAAAAACGAAGTAAAACCCCCACTTTTTTCATGGACGATTACAATACTTGACCAAACCCTGTATGGTAAAGTAAACACTAAGACTATATTTTTTTATCTATGGTATGTTTATTTTCCTTTATAATCACGTAGTTTTAGTTTTTTAGCTATAACTCGAGTTCTAAACAAGTGGTAATTTTAAAATCAAAGAGGAAGCTGTTTTCTATTACGTCATCAAGCTATTTTGATTTCAAATATTATATTATATGTATACAAACATTGGTTTTGTTTGCTCAAATAGTCTAGATTTTTAATTTTTTAACCCCCACCCCATCCACCCCCCTTAATTTTGGATCGATATGCACCAAATTTAATCAGCTCTTAATCTCAATGAAACAAAACTACGTGTGAAATTTGGTTTTGATATTCATACTAGTTTTTGAGCTAGCTCGTCCACAAAAATGTGTTAACGCACAGACTAACAGACTATCTAATGGAACTCGAAAATAGGTGAAAATGGCCTTTTTCGTCGTATTGATCGATAATATCTCAAAACTCTGATCTTTTGTAAAAAATCGAGTAATTGCATGAGAGTAGAAAACTACTGTAATCAATTGATGGGTTTACGGTTAGAAATGTTTGTTTAATTTTTGTCGAGCAGTCAAATTATTAGTGATAGTTAAATTTTTGAGCTTAGTTTTTGGTGGTTAGTATAAAAAGGGAGGTGACTGTGGGTCAGTGGCTAGAGTGTCGGGTCGCTGACTCGAAGATCGCTGGTTCGAGACCGAGTCTCGGCAGATAGATATTTGCAGTCACCTCCTCTTGGAAAGTAATGGCAACCTACCAAGAGTATAATTGCCTAGTCACCTCTCCAAATTAGCCGTTCGGAACCGGCGTTAAAAAGTAGGTTCCGTATATCTGTGTAAAACAACTAAACACACTCAGCACAGGTACATGTGGAGAGGCGCCGACACCCGTTTCGGGTATGGCACTCGAAGAAGAAGTATAAAAAGGTTGAGATCCACTGCTCTAAATAAATCCACAAATAGGCATGATGACAGTAACCAAGAATCATTAAAATAATGTGTTTATCTAATGAATTAGGATTCATAGATTACAAAAAACGTATTATAGAGAGATTGTTTATTTATTTGATAAAATAAAACTATAAAAACTGCAATCCGCCATGTTAGTTTGAACACCAATCAGAGCGAAGAAGCAGGACTGACGTCACGAGCAGACGAAATATCAGCTGCGAGTTCATTTGCCGACTTTTGTGAGTTGTGAAAACATAACCAAGAAACAGATCCAGCCAGGGTTTACCAAGACAAATAGTTCCAATTGGGCTAGAATTGATGCTGGGAGAGTTTCTTTCATTAAACAAGAGCTAATAAATAAATAAAATAAAAACTGAATCAATTTCCACTTTAGATATGAATGAACCAAACCGTACAAAAGACTTAATTTATTATTAAATTTAAAACTCAAAAAGTTTAATATGCACCCACCATTTTACAATCTACAAAATAAAGTAAAAACAAACGTTAAAGTGATTTTCACAGAAATAAATTGTAGTATTTAGAGATATGGCTTTTGGATCTCTCCATGCAAGATTAAGCCACTTATTTCGCATTTTTTTCTTGTGTGGAAGGTAAACAAATAGAAGTAAATAAAGCTGGTGTGACGTCACAGCTCCTCCGAGATCCCAGGGGGCGTTTTGGCGGGAATTTAAAACTTAGAATTAAAATGGCAATTTTTCTACCAATCCTTTATTATCTGCAAAAATGAGATATTTTTTTAGAAATAATAGATAATTTCCAACATAATAGCACTGTAATTCAAAATCAGTCATCATGCCTATTGTCTCTGTTCACCTTTTATATTGCATTTTAATTTGGTTCTATTCGATTTCAGGAATCCAGAACCCGGAATAAAACCATCAATCATGTTTCCAAAAAGAAAAGAAAAAAGAAAAATTCAATCGCAAGGCCTAAACTGTATTATTTTGATGTGCGATTTTCTGTACAAGTAAGTGATTGAAACGTCGTCGGTCGTCATATAGCTCAACAAAAAAATACAAAAAGTGCATCCTATTTCAATCTTCTTGAAAGAAAAAAAAAAGAGAATTCTTCCCTTCATTTTTATATGTTTAGATGTACTTATTTATTTGAACAAAGTCCTTTTACTGTGTGGCTTTACCTGAAGCTGGATGGATTATTTATTATAATTACTCGCGTAGTACTTATGCGGGAATTCAAAAGAAACAACAGAAATATATATATTAAAAAAAAAATATATATCCCTTTTGGAGGAGGAATGGAAAAAATAATATAGGAATTTCATTCATTCTATTTGAAAATTGATATTCTTTGAAAATAAATAAATAAATAAATAAACAGGGTAAACTAGGACTGTGAACAAAATCCTTCTCAAAGGAGACAATGTTATAGTGAAAATCTTTTTTTTTTGCTTTCTTTGTTGCTTTTGCTCATTTTGAGGGCGCGGGGCCCCCCCTTTCTATTTGCTCATTCGTTATATACACCGGGTTAGTTAGTTTTTATCTTGAGACAGTCTTATAACTCAAAAACAATACATTATATGAAAAAAGTTTCAAATTAAAGTTTATTTAAATCAGGGGGGGGGGAACTAAACTACGCTATTGTTTGTCGACCTAGAACAGGCTTTCAAGGGTATTTCGAGGTCATGTTCTGTTTTTTAAATGGTAACCTATATGTTTCTGTACATATTCTTAATCTAGAATAAAAACTGAACAACTTTCATTTGAACTATTTTTTATAGGACATTAAATAAAAAAATATTAAATCAATTAGACCTCGAAAAAATTCTTATAATTATTTTTAACAATCATTCAACTTAATTATCAAATAATAATGATCAAATATTTAATTATTAAATAAATAATTTAATAATTTTGCCCTCAGGAGCTTCATTTTATTGTGTTGTAAATCAATTTAAAAGAAAAAAAAACAGGGAATGTAAAAGGCTACGAAGAAACTTAAACAGAGAAAAATAACAAAATTAGAACTGGAATTCATCCACAAGACACTCTGGAATGTCTCAGAACACTGTCACAAAATTATTAAATTATTAATTATTGTTAAATTATTTATTTAATAATTGATTATTTGATCATTATTATTTGATAATTAAGTTGAATGATTGTTAAAAATAATTATTAGAATATTTTTCGAGATCTAATTGATTTAATATTTTTTTTTTTATTTGATGTCGTATAAAAAAATAGTTCTAATGAAAGTTGTTCAGTTTTTATTCTAGATTAAGAATATGTACAGAAACATATAGGTTTCTATTTGGGAAACAGAACTTGACCTCGAAATGCCCTTGAAGGCTTGCTCTACGTCGACAACCACCAATAGCATAGTTTAGTTTGCCTCCTGATATAAATAAACTTTTATTTGAAATTTTTTTCCATATAATGCACTGTTTTTGAGTTGTAGGACTGTCTCAAGATAAAAAAAACTCACCCGGTATATCTGCTCAAATTAAGTACTTAATAATTCAAATTATTTATTTATTAAATTACCAAAAAAATAAAATTTTTAGATGTTTTTTTTTTTTTTTTTTTTTGAATTTTTCAAAAAGGGTGAATGAATTTTTATAAATTGATATATATTGATCCTCCACATAATAATAACTATAATATAAATAATAATAAAAGTAAAAAGTGAAGCAATCAACGTTTTAAAGTATATTGTATAAATAATATATATATAAAGTTAATTTATTTTCTTAAATCATGCTCAAACTGAAAAATTACTTTTTTTTTTTATCTCTCCTAAGCGTGTACTTACTTATCTCATATTTGATTAAAATAGGTTTTTATTTTAAAACACAGGGCGTTTCAAAAGATATGAGGCCGATTTCAAATCGCTCTATCTCCAAAATCGTGAACCAGGGGCCTCCCCGCCCCCACTATGGAAACTTTTAGAAGTTGAAAAAGGGGTTGAGTGAGCCATCGAGTTTTCAAGCTGTGCTTAGGTCAAATTCATCGCGGACAAATTCATTGTAGGTACTTTTTTACTTTCACATTTATATTCTATAGAATATAATGGGAGAGTATTGCGATCGCCTGCCGGGGTCCTGACTCTTTGAGAGTTTCTATTTCAGAGATGAAAAAAGTTAATTTCATTTTATAAATTCTAGGTGGGAGGAATCGATGTCCTTAATAGTTGGGAACCGGATTTAGAACATAAAACCGGAAATTGGGGTCCACAGGGGTCAAAGTGGAGCCCAAAATTCATTGTTCAGTGCGTACGTATGTACTTATGTACCCCCCCCCCTGCGTTTCGCAACCATAAGTCTCAGAGCTTTTTCGAAACTTATGCTCGATATAGGCTAGAAATAGTACAGCAAGCTTTGAAATCGGAAAACCGGAAGTGGACATTTACATGAAAGATTTTTCATTTTTTTTGATTTCCTCAAAAACGACTCTAACGATTTTTTTTAAAAATTTATTTATTTATCTTATGTCAAGAGTTATTAGTTGTGTCCAATTTTTAATCCGATTGAAATAAAGGAAAGGGGTGTAATTATATGGTATATATATATATATATATATATATATATATATATATATATGATAAATTCGCTAATTTAACTATCGGCTATCTGCAGGAAAGATTTTGTTTAAAATTTGTGTACTTATCAAGTCTCATGAGCTATTAGTCGTGGATAAATTTTAATCCGATTGAAATAAAGGAAGGGAGTGTAAATTAGTAGTGTCACGATGACTTCAAATAAATGAAAATGTGAAAGTCGTGTGGTGAACACACCAGTTGAGAATTTTAATTTTTTTGATTCCCCTCTCTATTGTATCCACTAGAAAATAAATTTGTTTAAATTTGTAACACCCCCCCCCCCTTCGGATTGTGTTAGTTGTTTTGCACATTAAATTAATTAAATTATGTCTTTTATTTCAATCAATAATAAAAAATATAATTATCAACAATACATAAATAAATAGTTTAAATTCTTAAATAATAATTACCTAAGCAGTCATGCCAACACAATCTCCCTTTCTGTAAACGTTACAATGTAGCGGGTGTTTCACCACTTCTTGTTGTTCTCAGAGGGAGGGGAAGTACCACCAGAACAAATCGTGGATGACGTTTCTCCACTCTCCCCACCCACCACAATTGAAAATAAAGAACCCACCTGACACCATGCACCAAGCTTACATGTTTTACATATTAAACTAATTAAATCATGAATAACTCTTACATTTCAATCACTTGCAATTTAAAATATAATTATCAACAACAACAATTCATATTCTTAAATAATTAAGCAGTCGTGCCAACACAATAGTTAATTTTTTGATAATAATGGTTCCAGTGAATCTTCAAGAAGGAGTACGAAGTTGTATTCAGTTCGGACATAGGTCAAAATTTAAATTTTAAATTTTAGTTATACTGATAGATTATTTATTAAAAAAAAAACAATTTTGAGAAAAAGGAATACCTAATATTGAAAATTATATATTATAATTTAATTTTTTAAGTGACCCCCCCCCCACATTTTGGGTCCATTATCGAATTAATCATATCTCCTTTCAAATGTGAGAATCTTCTATTTTTTTTTAAATATTATTATTTTAAATTATTTTTTGACCCCCCCCAACCCCTTCCTTTGGGTTCAATTTTACCTAGTAGGTAAGTGAAGCATAATTAAATCTAATTAATTAATTGTTTAATAATTATTAATTTATTTTGTTTACAATATTTTATTGATTATTTATTTGCATTGTTGAAAAAGTAAATAAAACTAAATCTAGAGGTCTTAATAACAGTATACGGTCGCATAGAGGGTGCATATGCCAAATTTCGTACATATAAAATATGCTCTAGTGCTCATTTGTAGGTTATAAATAACAAATACATTTCTTCATTTTTGGTTTTAAATAAAATATACATTAATATTTTTTGAGAAATATATTTCAAAATCACTTTGAAAAAAAAAAATACGATGAATTTGTCGGTTCCGCTCAAGTTTTAATCAGTTGTGACGATTCTGACACGAGGAAAAAAAATATGTAGGTCATTTTGGTACAATGTTTATTGAAACTTGATGGCGCACTACATATTAAAAAAAACGTTTGTAGTATTTTGTGAAATTGTATTTGAAATATGTATATATATATATATAGTAGTTTGAAATCGAATCGTTCTTTTTGAATCACCCTCTATATATTTAATTATTCTATTCAATTTGCTCAATCTTTGTTTGTTTTTGTTTTAAATTGAAATGCAAACCATTTTTTAAAGGGGAATATTATTTCGAAGCCACCATCCAATTCACAAAACAAAGTGGAGTACAGAATTTCATTTGAATTTAAATTTTTTTTCATTCAATTAATTTTGAAATTTAAGTATCAATTTTAGATAAAAAAAATGATACGTATTTTAAAAATTGAATTAATTTTTACTTGAAAAAGTATTTTTCTGATAAATCTCTTATTATACTATATGTTTTGAGTTCTAACTCTGAAATGAATTCGAACAAGTTGGCCCCTTAAAAGCAAAAGCTTGAAACAGTCATTTCGGATGCAGATATGTGACGTCACCATTAAATATTTGAATGTCAACTTTTTTGTGAATCCTTCTGTTCCCAGGTGTACCTATGTGTGCATGTGTGTGTAATTATTTTTTATAGGCCTCAAAAACATTTTCACATTCACCAATGCGTCTATTTTTGAGTTTGTGAAAAATAATTCTACTACTAAAAAAACGTCTCTGTTAAATTTGTATTTAAAAAATGTCAACAGTGTTTGTTCTATTTTAGAATATGCAATAAGACTCTAGGAAAATTTACTTCCAACAATTTACCGCCACATCAGTTTATCGCCTACAAATGATCGCAATAAAATTATATAATAAATTTGTAGATAAAGATAAATTTTATTTATGAAGCTTTATAATTATAATTATTCTGTTAGATTATATAAAAACAACAATTAGTTACGAAGATTGTAATATTTTAGTTATACTGATAGATAATTTATTAAAAAAAAAAAAAAAAACAATTTTAAGAAAAAAGGAATAATATTAAAAATTATATAATTTAATTTTTTAAACCCCCCCCCCCCACCACACATATTTTGCGAATTAATCATTTCTCCTTTCAAATATGATAATCTTCTATTGTAAATACCAGCTTTCTTCGATTTATTTGAAAATGTTATTATTTTAAATTATTTTTAAACACCCCTTTTCTTTGGGTTAATATTAATTTTTCCTAGTAAGTGAAGCATAATTAAATCTAATTAATTAATTGTTTAATAAATATTAATTTGTTTTGTTTACAATATTTTATTTGTATTGTTGAAAAAGTAAATAAAACTAAATCTAGACGTCTATTTTAGCCATTCTTTATTTTACTACTCTTAATAACAGCATACGGTTGCAAAAAGGGTGCATATGTCAAATTTTGTACATATAAAATATGCTAGTGCTCATTTGTAGGTTATAAATTGGTTAAGCGGCAAAATGAGAAGGCGGTAAATTGTTGTGGGTAAATTTTCCGGGTCCCATGCAATATTTGTTGTACCCTTTTTTCATTTATTCATCAATTATCTAACCTAATCAGTTTTAGCCTTTGATAGAGTCTCAGGGGGGGGATTTCCTTTCCCTCGTTGTTCAGATTGTAAGCCCCGCAAACATTCAAACTGATAATTAAATGGTTTACATATAGGTACTCTTAATTTAACATATAATACAAATATATTTCAGTTTTGAGAGATGGTCTTCTATTTTTACTTTCACTTTTATATTTTTATATATTGTAAATAGATTAAAGCCTAATTTAGAGTTAATAATATTTTATGTTTAGTCATTTTATATTGAAGCGTTATGTTTGTAATTTCTTGTTAATTTTATTATTGTTGTAATTGTTGTTGTTGTTGTCAAAGATGTTTAATTATAGAAATGAAAGTACAAATTTAAAAAAATGAATGAAATACCAAATATATTTTACTTTCCTCTAGCTTTTCTTAATATTATTTTTAGTTGTAATCCCACCTTATATATATATATATAATATATATGGTGAATTTTATTGAGTAAGCAACAGGTGGCTGTGAATGGCCCGCGCTACTGTTGTCTTATTACAGCCGAGCCAGGCCTAGTCGAGAAGCTGGCTGCATCAGGGGCTGGCTGCAAGTTGCAACCGATACCTAACACTTCATTAGTGACGTCATGTCGGTCGAGGTGACCTTTGGTGTTTCAAATTAAAATAAGTATTACAATTTAGTATTTAACTTTTTACATATTAAGTCATATTCAATAAATAAAGTCATATTTTTTATATCAATTGCATTGATAACAAATTTAATATTTAAGAATTTAATAATCAGACTTAGAGCATTAACTGACGGTCTCGACTTCCTGGTCCAACTTAGAACGTCTCCGCCCTTTCCTTTTTTTTATAGATAGCTACACGGCTTTTGTTCTGACTAAAATAAAATCAATAATTCACCTTAAAGCGTCATTTACGCTAAATACACGATTTTCTAACATTCAACACCCCTTCGCGATTAAATTAGATGTTAACTGAACAAACGCATTCGCCAATTCGTTTATCCCTATGACTTCTAAGGACTCGCTTCATCCGTTCGACTTTTCGACGATTGATACCTTCAACTCCGACCCTACTCCCGAAATTCCTTCTTCTTTTCATGATGCAAGGGTCCACCCCGGACTACTGAGTTTGTGCTTTTTTAATACAACCTCTACTTAGATCATTATCATTATAAAAAAAAATTGAAACTTTTGCGGTTTTCACATTTTTGAGAAAATATCCTCATTATTATTAATATTATTATTTTTTTAAAGGGCCTTCACATCTGCTCTTATAACCATCCGCTCCTCCCACACATGATCCGGATGAGTGGCTCAGGGTGTGGCCACAGCAGAACGGTAAAAATACCTTTGTATGCTGTGGGAGGTAATTGCAAATTTTTTGATTATTTTCTAAAAAATTTAATTCCTCTCTATGGAAATTATTGTTTTTTGTTTTTTTCAAATATGACTAATTTATTCAGTGAAAATTTTTAACACTGAATGTGATTTTTTTGGATTTGAAAAACCAAAAGTAGCCTGAAACAAGGCCGCACTTGACGTAAGTGCTAATGGAATGTTTGGCTCACTCTTTGGAGTATGTGGCTGTAGGGAGAGGAGAAAACCCCGGATGTCTCTTTTAATTTGGTAAGGTCCAGGTCTGCTCAATTGACTTCTCTAATATAATACTATTAATCCGACTAATATATTAGTATTTATTTTCCTAATACATTTGTTATTGTCAAAAAATGTATGATGATAATTCTGTACTTCACTGGATACTAATATTAGTAATATTCTTGCCAAATGCATTAAAAGTGTAATTAAAACCAGGACAGACAATATGACATGTCCTTTTGACCCTTTGTGATATTTCGTTAATGATGACGTTGAAGAGGATTTGATTAGCCATCCAAACGAATACGAAGCTCAAGTATAAGCAAGCCAAATGCTGGCTGAGTGGTACAAAAAACAAACCAAACAGGATGATAGAAATGGCACTTGGCACCCCCCCCCCCCCCGGATACAAACTTCAGAACTTACTTACTATTTTCTGATGTAGGTATTTGAAGCCCCTTTTATGCAAATAGGATACTCATTTCTGGAAGAAACCATTAGTAAATCTGTTTTTAAAGATGTAGATCACAAGATAACATGTTTATTGTACACAAAACAATTTGTTTATTTACTTTATCATTGTTAAGAATTTAACAAAGAAAAAAATCAACAACTTATTAATGAAAAAGTAATTGAATCGCGAATGTTAAATAAAATATAATCATTGAATTCTGATGTTAATTCTACATTTGAAAAGGAAAAAAATAATAAAATAATTTCAAGATATTTAGAATAATTAACATCAGAAATTATTGACTATATTATTTAACTTTCAATTACTTTAAGAAAAAATGTTTAAACATGTAAATTTCTCTAAAAACTAATTAATAAAATTTAATTTCGGTTCGTTTGGTTTCAATAAGGATTTATTTTAGAAAAATATTATAATTCGGATTCCAATGATTCTGAATCGTTTCGGCTGTTTAGTCGGAGTCAATTTATTTCTACCGAGTTTTAGTTCACTCGTCAACTACATAGGTAAATCCCTATATACCTAAATTAACTGACCCTTGAGCTATTTTTCTAAAACAAACTGATTTGGAATCCAACAGACCGAACCAAATTTAAATGGTTAATTAGTTGTTGATTATTTTGATAACTTCTTAACAATGATAAAATAAATAAACAATTTAGTTTGTTTATAATTAGCGTACATCGATCGTGTTGTCAAAATAGACTTAATACAAACCGATACTGGCAAAAAAAGAATATCCTATTCGTATTCCAGCAAAAATGTGAGGTAAGTTCAACTCAACTGAACTCGATAGGCCAGGAAGCCAGGAACTTACTTAGAGTTTCAGTGTCTCATAGGAGTTCAAAATATTCATAATAATAATGTCCCAGAAGACAGGGTGTGTCTGTCCTCTTGGCAACTTGTTCTTCCTCTGTAATGGTTGCTCTGTCTGTAATCAGAGCTTGATTTTTCCACCTGTAGGTTGTAGGGCTAGAGGGGAGGCCTAACAGGCAGTTGTAGGCCCCCGAGGGCGATGACAAACGCACAAACGGAGTTCCAACAAACTGTAGTTGACTACGAATGGAACGTTTGGAACTTTTTTCTTTTTGAGTGAATGCAAATAACAAACGCCCTCGGAGCTCAACGACCCCCCCCCCCAGCCGCCCCTCTTTACTTTTTTCGCTTGCCTAATCTAACCTTGGATGTTGATGACAGATTGTAAATACATAAATTACATAAAATATATTTCTAATACATAAACCAATTGTTTAGCTATATTTATGTTTACGATAAAATGCTTGGGCATCGGGGAGGCGTAGGTGACTGTTGACTGAGTGAGTGGCTACGCCTCCCCGATATCTATGTATTGTTAATAGCAACCCTATAAGTCTATAAGGGGTGTCCAGCGAAATTCGACCAATCTACAACTTTGGTATTTTACACGGGCTGAAATTCTTGCCTTTTTTAGAAACCAGAATTTTTTTACTTTACCATACAGGGTAAAGGTATAATTTTTTCGATGTTCATTTATTAGAAATTTTTTGTAGAACGAAATCCCATGGTTTCGCCCAATTTTTTTAATCAAAATAGTTTCAGCCGTTTTTGAGATATTTTGAAAAAAAGAAGCAAGAAAAAAAACACTTTTTTTCATGCACGATTACAATACTTGACCATACCCTGTATGGTAAAGTAAAAAGTTGCTTTTAATTTATGAGATAGATCAGTCAGTGGTGGCCAACCTGTTTACATACCCTGCATATGCGCTAATTTTTTCACATACGAGGTAGAAATGTACCATTCAACTCAAAATCTTTTCTACCTTCTTACAACAAGGTCAGTATTGGTAAATAGGGACAAGGGTAGGGTCAGCTTTGCATAGGGGAGTAAACATAAATAGCTGATGAACAGGTCTATTCTCTAAAAACAGAGGTTAAAATTCAACATCCTAAATTTGGTGTTAAAAAGTAAAGTAATAAGACCAGCGTTAAAAAATGCTATTCTCTAAACCACATTTTAACAGAGACGTTAACATTTTACTTTTTAACACCAGGTGTTAACGATCCATATGTAGATAGCTATGTTTTCTGGTTGTTCATGTTTTTACAGGACTCGATAGACTCTCGCGCATGCGCATTACTAATTTGATTTGTTATTCTCAAACTAGTATCTGACAGCTCACTTGATTAATTTATTTTTAATAAAAATTTTACATTCTGAAATTATTATTATTTAGAAAAGGATAATTCTTTATGATGTCTCAAAAGTGAAAGTATAAATAATACTCCTAAAATAAACAAATATATCCTAAAAATTTTAATAAATCTTTTTTTAACAGGCATAAAGCTGAGAAGTCCAAGGGCTACTAAAAACAAATAGAAATATTAATACAATCACAAGTCAAATGGAATTGAAACGGATGACTTTTATCTCAAAGCTGTCAAAATCATCATAACTTACTTTTGGGTTAAAGACACCATGTTTGTGCATTAAATACGGTGTTAAAATATTAAAGCCACCCTCTGGCATGGCTTTAATTTTTAACACTTTTGACTAAATATTAACGTTTTGGTGTTAAAGTTTTTTTTTATGAAAATGATGAGAAAAGGAGTTACACCTAAAAGGTGCAACCCCTAAAGACCTGGGTTGGCCCCTCCATCGTAAAAAGAAGAAAGAATTTTATGGGTTGGGCGGGGGTCGAAGGTATCTGTGGATACGGGTCTTAAATAGCTGAAGGTTATAAGTCGCGGGAAAGATGGTGGCAGGGAGCGAGTTCCAGTCTCTGGAGTTCATATGGATAAAAGAGTTGGAGAAAGCGCTTGTTCGACTTTTATCCAATTTGACAGCGAAGGGGTGCTGAGCGTTGGAAAACCGCGTGTTTCTCGTAAAGAGGGCTTTAGGGGGGATAAGTGATTTCAGCTCGACTGAACAGACACCGTGATAGTATCTGTAGTACAGGGAAAGGGCAGAAACGGTTCTTCGGTGAGCCAGGGAGTCGAGCGAGTTGGTTAAAGCCGGGTCTCCTATTAGTTTAATTGCTTGCTTCTGAATCGCATCCAGTGTCTTACAGAATAGTAATTTGAGGCAAGGAGGTGTTAAGATGAATTAACGCTGATTTCGGATGTTGAAAGTTAACGTTTTTGCTTAATGAATAGACCTGGAAATACGCCAATTGTTAACTTCTAATGTGCCCCCTGAGATAGATGATGGACATATCAAATAAAGACATCCAAAGTAATTTATCAGAAACTACAAAAAGTTAAATAAACCTTTTTAGGACTTATTTGACAAACAAATCAGGCAAGCTTCTTTAATTGAAAAGTTTTTGTTTTGCCGAGAGTAGCAGAGTTGTTGATTCACAAAGAGAAACAAAGAGGTTGTCCTCTGCTTGATGCAAATGAACATACACACATATATATCGAGATGATATATCTGTATATATATATATATATATATTATTTATTTGTTTGAGACTATAGTTTCGAAGACTTGATTTTCATCTTCAATCTTTTTTTAATTATAAATGTTGTTTTTCATGGATTCAATATCGTATGGATATTGAAAATGTGATGTTCTTTCACTGGTTGGCAGCTATATATGTGTGTATGTTTGTTTGCATCGGGCAGAGGACGGCCTCTTTGTTTCTCTTTGTCAAGCTTCTTTAGATGGATTCTGAAAGACAAAATAATTTCAGCCTTTGAAAAATGTCAAAGTTGGACAAGGTGGGTGGATTCGGCCTGTCTAAGGGCCGGTTGCATGACGCAAAGTAAATGCTAACCAAGGTAGATGGTAAATGGAGGGGCTGGGATGGCCAATCAGATGACAGGAACATTCAGTGCCTGTCATCTGATTGGCCATCCCAGCCCCTCCATTTACCATCTACCTTGGTTAGCATTTACTTTGCGTCATGCAACCGGCCCTAAGAATGACCCCTCAAAATATATACACTATGGATGTTTTCTATTTTCCAATGCATTTATGTTTGATAAATTAAACAAAAAGAAAAAGAATGAACTTAGTGAACAAATATTGTATTATTCCCTTTGCCTTATGATCCTCTAATTCTAATTGGTGTCCTCAAACACACAAACAAACAAAATGTCTTAACGTGTAACATTTTTAAGAAAAAAAAATACAAAAAAAAAATAAGAAAAAATTTATCCAAATGCAATGTATAATTAACTTGTTGGGTGGAATGTTTTGCCATTTAACAATTAAAAAAATGTACCTTCTTCAAGTTAAAAGAAGTGAGAAAAAAAGAAATCTGAATTTTGGGTGAAGAAAAGTACAAAGGATTCTTATATTTACAAATGAAAAGTACTTAAAATGTGCTTAATTCCAATTGACAGTTATCATCTTTCTTTGTTTCTTTTGATAATTGAAATCTACATGATAAAATAAAAACTCCATATTTTTTTTTACGTATAAGTTTTAATAATACGTTGGTTTTTTTTTTAATTTCTTGTACCTACTAATGAGGTCCAAATTAGTACAATAAATTGCATCTACCAAGCATAGCTAGTTGCCTCGTATAGTAGATCTCAAAGCATTATCTATTCTGAAGGAACTTCTTCGTAATCGTCTCGTTTTTGTATACAGAATGTATTCAGAAGGATGTTTATTTTGGTTGTAGACGAGTTTATTGCGTCTTTGGGTGAAGCAATCTTGGAGTGTTGTAGTCCAGTTGATGCTTGATTATGTTCGCAGTTCTACAGGGTGATTCACGGTCGATGGCACGTTAGACGTTTATGGAAAACGGAAAGCAGGATTTTTCTGAAAATTTACCACTTTACATTTTCTTACCTGTTCTATCGACCTAAAACATTTTTAGCATTGCGACGTTTTGGCTTCCATCAAAAACTCGTAGAAACTTTATTTTTTTAAATAGAACACCCCGTATATTAACACGTTTTTAGAACCGCCCTTTTATTAAAATACTTTTTTTGTTAATATTCTCCTATACCTATCTCTAACGGTTTTCGAGATAAAAAATAATTTGTGTTAAATATGGTCCAAAACATGGCCCTAATTAAACTTAAATAAATTAGTGCTCTAAATTCATGGAAAGTTGATATTTTAGTGGTAGTTTAGACACACCCGAAATATTTAATTTACGCCGAAAAATCGACTCCATATTATACAGGGCGTGCTAAGATTAGTATTATTTCCGGTATTCATAAAAGGGGTCAAAAGTTCGTTTTTTCAAATGAGACCTCCTGTATATTACTCAATAAATTGAAAGACGAAGAAAAAATGCTTTAAGAAGATATATCATGTCCCTATACCTAAAACATCAAGTTTTCTTAATAAAGCCGCTTTTTCGTGAAAATTACATTTTAATGAATTTAATTTTAACTAACCATGGAAATATCAAGCTTATGACAGTTTGTTGACTATTTATAAGTAACTTATAAACAGTTTATTGACGGTGTTCAAAAAATCTCTCAAAATGATCGCAAATATTGATTATTCAAACGAAGTTCTTATAAATAGTAGAAAATAAATAATTTCAAACGAAGTTCTTCTGGCACAAAATAAATAATTTCATAAGAATTTCGTTTGAATAATCCATATTGCGATCAATTTGGGAATTTTTTTCGAACACCGTCAATAAAGTCAATAATTTCATTTATACAAGATACAATTGAATATATATAAGTACATAGAGAGAAACAAAGAAGTTGTCCTCCGCTTGATGCAAATAAACATGTTATCTTCAGTCAATGTTCTCCTGATGATGAGTTAAGAGCTCGAAAAATATTATAGAGTAAACTAAAAAAATCTTTGTATTTTAAATTTTCTCCTTGTGAAACACCACCAACTCCAACCTAATTTAATTTCAAATAAACATACACACATATAGGTATATGTATATATATTGTTTATTTGTTTGAGACTATAGTTTCGAAGTCTTGGCCCTCATCATCAGTCTTTTTATTTATAAACATTATTTTTCATGGGATTTTTAATTCTGTATGGCTCTCAAGCTGAGAAAGAACTGAATCCCATGAATAATAATATTTATAATTAAAAAAGAGGAGGATAAAAAGGGCCAAGCCTTCGAAACTATAGTCTCGGACAAATAAATAATATATATGTGTGTATGTTTATTTGCATTAAGCAGAGGACAACCTTTTTGTTTCTCTCTGTGAATCAACAACTCTGCTACTCTCAGCAAAATAAAAACTTTTCAAATGAACATATATACCTATATATTGTACTTAGAGGTAGGTACATATAAAAGATTTGTAAAAATAAAATTAAAAAAAAAAAAATGGATAAAAATGATATTAAATATTAAAGGAGAAGGTGTTGGATATGGCCCTATATATGCTTTTAATCCGTTGTTGTTTATATTCAAAATTTTAAGTGGGATGAAAAGGCGCTATCTAAAAACTAATTAATCATTTAATTTCGGTTCGTTCGGTTTCAATAACGATTTATTTAAGAAAAATAATTCGGATTCAAAAGAATCTGCCCCCCCCCTCCGGGTACAAGCTTCAGAACTTACTATTTTCTGATGTAGGTATTTGAAGCCCCTTTTATGCAAATAGGATACTCATTTCTGGCGGAAACCATTAGTAAATCTGTTTTTAAAGATGTAGATCACAAGATAACATGTTTATTATACACAAAACAATTTGTTTATTTACTTTATCATTGTTAAGAATTTAACAAAGAAAAAATCAACAACTAATTAATGAAAAAGTAATTGAATCCCGAATGTTAAATAAAATATAGTCATTAAATTCTGATGTTAATTCTACATTTGAAAAGGAAAAAAATAATAAAATAATTTCAAGATATTTAGAATAATTAACATCAGAAATTATTGACTATATTATTTAACTTTCAATTACTTTAAGAAAAAATGTTTAAACATGTAAATTTCTCTAAAAACTAATTAATAAAATTTAATTTCGGTTTCTTTGGTTCCAATAACGATTTATTTTAGAAAAATATTATAATTCGGATTCCAATGATTCTGAATCGTTTCGGCTGTTTAGTCGGAGTCAATTTATTTCTACCGAGTTTTAGTTCACTCGTCAACTACATAGGTAAATCCCTATATACCTAAATTAACTGACCCTTGAGCTATTTTTCTAAAACAAACTGATTTGGAATCCAACAGACCGAACCAAATTTAAATGGTTAATTAGTTGTTGATTATTTTGATAACTTCTTAACAATGATAAAATAAATAAACAATTTAGTTTGTTTATAATTAGCGTACATCGATCGTGTTGTCAAAATAGACTTAATACAAACCGATACTGGCAAAAAAAGAATATCCTATTCGTATTCCAGCAAAAATGTGAGGTAAGTTCAACTCAACTGAACTCGATAGGCCAGGAAGCCAGGAACTTACTTAGAGTTTCAGTGTCTCATAGGAGTTCAAAATAGGGGGGGGGGGGTGTGGAGGCTCATTCAGAGCAACATTTATGAATTCTTTATTCTGTTCCCAAATATTTCTATTTAGAGAAATATTAGGTATTATTATTATTAGTAGTCATTCACTGTTTTTTATGGTATTATTAATGTTGTTTGTTTTCCATTAAGTTATTAATGTTGTTGTTGTTGTTGTTGTTGTTGTCAAGAAGAATATTTTCGCAATAGTGCGAATCGTTTTAACCAGTCGGTGGTCCAACCAGTCAATGTCTGCCAAATTGACGGAAAAGCTTTAATTAAATACATTTAAACGAAAGAGGAAACCCTTCCTTCCTTCCTTAGACAACCAATCAGGTAGAAAGAAAGAGAGGAGAGTAGAATAAATTTGAATAGAATGAAGAAAATAAGATAAATAAATAAATAAATATGTCTATATTCTGATATATACAATATATATATATATATAAAGAATTTATAAAATTTCTAGATGTGTGTGCGCATGCGTGAGTGTGTGACTGACTCTGACGTCACAATTGTCGGACTCGTATTTTTTTTTCAAATATATTCAAGTATATGCTTGGCAACCGCGGATATAGAAACGTTTTCTTCAATTTATTCCTAACAACTTGGACAAATGCCTGCCGCCATTTTGTTTTTCCTTAAATGCGCCCTACCGAATTTTAAAGCGAATATTCTGTGAATATCCTTGGGTGTATAATTTTGGAGTGGTTTATTTTGGGGGACATTGTATTATTCTAAGAATATTTACGGAAATTTTGAGGTCATTCAAAGAATATTATGCCCAAAAAATATATTCCAAGTGTCCGAATACACTACGGGAGAATCGCTGGCTGGAGGGGACGGACAGCTAATTAGATTAAAAAGTGCGTGGCATAAGGGCCAATTATTTCATAACAATTGGACGAAGCTGCACTTGTGGCCACGCCCACTTTAATTTGCGGACCGACTCCTCTAGCTGGGGTTTCTCTAGTAGTGTATTTGTACCCTAAGAATTCAAGTGGCAATCCATGCCAAAATTTTAATTTTTGATTTTCTTCATTTTTTTGACATTTTTTAGTACCCATCAAAAAACTCTTGCTGGTAAATTTTGAAATTTTTTTGATCACCTGTTTAAAAGATATCGAATTTCGGTTTTTCGCTCATAACTTTTCTTCAAAAATGGGCCATATTCAAAAAAAAAAATATTTGTTGAAATTTTTGTTTTTTGCATACTTTTTAGAAAAAAAATACAAAAAAATTATTTAAAGTGTTTTTGTATGCCATTTTTGAGATTGAAATTTTTAATCTTGTTTTTCAAACTGTCTATGTACTCTTCGATTTTTTTGATAATTTTTTATTTTAAGCTTCTATTCATTCTACAAATTTTAAGACTGGGTTGATACTGGCCCTATTATGATAATTAATATATTTTTTTTTTGATTTCCGATTTTTGATTTTGATTTTCTTTTAACAAACTAAAATACTAATTATTTATTTTAAACACCTGTTAACGATAAAAATGTATAAAAACCAATTTAAATTAACTGAAAAAAAGAGAACTCAAAACCAAATAGTGGTTTTAAAATAGTTAATATCGAATAATATTTTTTCGAAATTTTCAAAAATCGAAAAAAAATAGTAATTATTATCATAGGACCACAAAATTAAAATTTGAAGAATGAATAGAAGTTTAAAATAAAAAAAATTATCAAGAAAATCAGAATCCATACAATTTCAAAAACAAGATTAAAATTTTCAAACTCCTAAATTGCATGTATAAACTTTAAATAATTTTTTTGTATTTTTTTCTAAAAAGTATGTAAAAAAAATTTCAAAAAAATAATTTTTGAATTTAGACCATTTTTGAAGAGGTTATGAGCGAAAAACCAAAAAAACGGTGATAAAAAAAATTTCAAAATTTACCAGGAAGGGATTTTTTTATGGATAGGTATGTACTAAAAGATTTCAAAAAATGAAGGAAATCAAAAATTGAAATTGCCCCATTAAATAGATTATTCTTGTGCTGGCTGGGAAGCAATTAACAATTTGTTTCAATAAGATTATTATTGTTGTCCTATACGGGGTTTCTATTGCAATTGCATTTGCTATTGTGAATTGTTATTGTTTTGTGATTCTGATTTTGATTGCATCTATATTACAAAAAATAGAGATTGTTCATTCCAACTTGAATTATTAATATTATAAAATATAATTCTAATAATATTAGAAAACAGAGCTTAAGTATTATCTTGAAGAATATGAACTGTAATTTTGGAGATGGGTAATGTAATAATTAAAATTAATTACAATGAAGTTAGTAATCCAATATGCTGTGTCTTGTTTATTTATTCGACTATTGTTGTAATTTTCGTTGTTCTTGTTGTTCTTGTATATCGGTCTTTTTAAGTTAATTAAATTGTAAAGAATTGGATTAAAAACAATTTTTAATTGAGGGTTTTATTAACTTAAAAAGACCGATATATACAAAAATAACAAGAACATTGAAAATTACAACAATAGGCGAGCGAATAAATAAACAAGACAGTGCATATTGGATTACTAACTATAGTACATATTATGACGGACGCAACAATTCTATTATTATAAATAAAGGGGAAGGCGTTAATTCAGGTGAATGAAATGGTCAAATCACGTAAGGTAAGTTAATCCAGATTTCTTTTATTCTTTTTTTAATAAATTTTATTTAAAGTACCTCCTCTACGAATCCAATCACATTGGCGAAGCCCTGTCTCCGTCTTTCTCAGCTTGATTATGAGTCTATCTGTCTGTATATATGGTATATATATATATATATGTGTGTGTGAAATGGATGGATGGACATTTTATAAAAGTAAATGGATAAATGTCATTTATTTATTTATTTATGGATATGGATGAAGATTGATATTTGTATAAATTACATTATAAGAAATATACTATATATATTTAAAATATAAAAAAATACAAATTGTAATTGATTATAGAGAGAAAGGGAAATGTGAATGAGGATTGGCTGGCTGAATAATTTTAATTTCTTTGCGAATGGAAGGGATGAAAAAGGTAAGGGTAAGGGGTAAGGGACAGAAAACCATCCAGTTTTGGGTTAAATTATATTATATAATATTATTATGTATAAATGACAAAGAAAGAAATATATATATAAAATTGTTGTACAATTATTAGAATAAATAAATAAATAAATAGAGTGAAAATTTTAAAATTGTGTGTTTTTATTTTTTATTTCTTTAGCCCCTAAAAATATCCTTTCATTTATTACATAAATACATATGTACAAGACGTACAAGTATGAAATGGGGATTTGAGAAACAGATGACGTACCAATTCAGTGTGTAACATAAAGATTTGACAAAGATGGCCCTTTGTTGCTCCATCAACAAGTGTCAAACGCGCTTATGTGATAAATCGAAAAAGTGTTTTCATAGTATTGTTTTGATATGTTCAATATGTCGAAATTTCTGCCAAATAAGATCATTCGCGGACAGCATTAATTTTTACTTTACCATACAGGGTATGGTCAAGTATTGTAATCGTGCATGAAAAAAGTGGTTTTTTCCTTCTTTTTTTTCGAAATATATCAAAAACGGCTTAAACTATTTTGATTAAAAAAATTGAGCGAAACCATGGCATTTTGCTCTACAAAAAAGCTATAATAAGTGAACATCGAAAAAATTATATTTTTCGAGATAATAATTGTTTTGTCAAAATGGCTGTTAGTTTAGTTCGTTAGTCTGTGCGTTACCAAATTTTTGTGGATGAGCTATCTCAAAAACTAGTGAGAATATCAAAACCAAAATTCACACGTAGTTTTGGTCCATTGAGATTAAGAGCTGATTAGATTTTGGTGCACATCCACCCAAAATTAAGGGATGTGGAGGGGGGGGGGGGGGGGGGTTAAAAATTAAAAATCTAGGCCCTTTAAGCAAACTCAACAAAATTTTGTATACATAATCAGTGGGCCCTCAGAAGTCTAAAAATAGAAAAAATAAGCGCCCAAAATGAGGGGGGGGGGTCAAAAATGAAAATCTAGATCTCTCTTGTACCAAACTCAACCAAATTTTGTATACATAATCCATGGGCCCACAGTAATCTAAAAATGCAATAACTAATCCCCCCCTACATGATTATAAATAATTTTATTAAATATTAAATATAAGTGAGGGCCAGGTTGTATGGCAAAGTCAAATGGATGGCCACATCAGAACACGTCAGATTATTTTGTTTTCATTCGAAGAGAACGGGTTCTGAATCATACCAAATGCTTCGAGAAGCTCATGGTGATCATGCTTCATCGCAAGATACGTGTAAAATATGATTTCGGAGTTTCAAAAATGGTAGTTGAATACAAGGAACACGGAAAAACCGCCAAAAAGATAAGAAGATGCAGAATTTCAAGCATTGTTGGACGAAAACGATTGAAACGGTTAATATCAAAGGCTATCAACAACAGTTGATCGGCTTGCACAATTCGCTGCTCAAAAAACGATCAGAATCTCAAAATAAGGTCATTTTTCTCCATGAGAATGCTCCATCATTTACGGAAAAACCGGTTCGCGAGATGTTGGAAGCTCTCAGCTGGGAAGTTCTACCCCCATGCGGCTTACTCACCAGACTTTGCTCCTTCCGATTACCACTTGTTTGCATCGATGGGTCACGCACTTGCTGGGCAGCTCTTTGGTTTGTACGAAAATGTGAAAAAATGGCTCGATGAATGGATCGCGGTAAAATGGGAAGTTTTTTAATGGCGTGGTATTCACAAATTTCTCGAAAGAGTGGGGAAAATGTATAAGAAGCGATGGAGCATAGTTTGAATCATTCTTCCGAATTTAACATGTTTTTTTAGAAAAAAATCTCCATTTCATATTTGTACAGATGGTATGTACGAGATGTACGTAAATTTAATTCAGCTTGGAGTGCAGCTCCTGGTAGCTTCATGTACATATTCATAAAATATTTATAACAACCCGTAGAAGTGACAATTTCAATAGATGGATAACATAAATTGATGCCTTTAATATTCCATCCACCTTAGTAGAAATAGAAGTGTTCTTTCTAATTTAACTAATTCGGGGCATAAAACATGGACAAAGCTTGGCTCAAGTTCAATCCCGTCATCGGAATGTAAACTTCAAAATTTTAATTTGTTTCCGGATTCTGTTTAACAAGGTAATAAGTTCAATAACGAAATCGGGATCTCTACAATGTAATTATATTTTTCGTGTAGTAAAGTGAAACGTGCACAGATTTTCAATTACTTTTTTGTCTGGTTGGGCTAGAGATATATTTTTTGTATTTGGACACAATTCGGAAAATCTTTCTAAATATGTTAAGCTTAAAATTCGGTTATGTTAGATAATTTTTTGGGAATTTCATCATCGTCACTAATAATGGGGAACAACACACTTAAATCTTGATAGATGCCTAAACTTTTTAAATTGGGCAGAAGTTTCAAGAGTCTGACACA
>JALMQS010000538.1:0-37921 GCA_024734495.1 Forficula auricularia | reverse complement strand
TACTATTAGTTGAATAAAAGATTTCACTGTCGATGGTAACAGAATTGTTTTTATTTTAGGTTAAAAATAAAATAAAATGAGAGAGTCTTCTGTTTTTTAATAAAATAATTTTTAATTATTTCTAGAGACTATAGTTTCGAAGGCATTGCCTTCATCATCAGTCTATCACAAATATTTCAAATTAGTTACAAATTAAGATTTGAATGTTCAAATCTCCCAAGAAGAAACATGAAGAAAAAGACATTATATATTTTTCAAAATTTTCTATGTATAAATCTTAATTTGTAACTAATTTGAAATATTTGTGATAGACTGATGATGAAGGCAATGCCTTCGAAACTATAGTCTCTAGAAATAATTAAAAATTATTTTATTAAAAAACAGAAGACTCTCTCATTTTATTTTATTTTTAACCTAAAATGAAATTAACTATTTTGTATAATTTTAAAATTTGGCGCCTATTACCAGACCTGTATATTTGTACTAAATTTCAACATTATAATTAAATTGATTTTTCTACAAATAAATTACAAAAACATTAAAATTATTAAAAAACCAGTATCAATTTTGTAGAAAAATAATTATTCATTCCTTCTTTACCTACAGGGTGTTCAGTTAAACAACGGTAAACCGTGAATAGGCGAGAACATGATTGTACAGAATTTCAAAATTTTTTAATAAAAGTCATCCTTTCACACTTTTCGAGTTGTAGGAATTTTTTTGAAAATCGGAAAAAACATTAGCCTGCCCTAAAAAATGAAATGTTGTGGCCACAAATTTACATATTTTATGCTTCTAATTAATGTCTATAATAGCAATAGATTAGTTCAATAAAGATGCGAAATAATTGAACAATTAATATTCACTACGGTGGAAAAAATCAATCAACCAATAAAGTTTTAATAAAAGATCAAATTAGATTTTGAAATATCAATAAAATGAATAATTTTGAATTAAGCATCATTGATAGAATAATAAAATATACAAAATGGCTTAATCTCCATTTCAAGCAGTTCAAATTGTGTGCCTAATTAATCAAGGGATAAATCAACGACAAGTGCCTAGTACAATTTCAATAATATATGTATATTTGTGAACAAATTAAAAATTATTTACTATTTAATAATGTTTTTTTTGGTGGGTCGATTTTTTTGCGCAGGAGTGTATTAAATAAAAAAACACTATCAAAATATTATATTAAATTAGTTAAATTTGCTAAAAAATACCAGAAATACAAAGTGAAGTACAATTTTGTAATATTTACTAAATGGGCCAATTTTTTAAATAGCTTGCCATGGTATGATAGTAGACTGTTTTTATTTTAAAGATGATTCAAAGTTAGCTGATCAAAAATTTTTAAAACATAAATAAATAATTATAAAGCATGGTACTTACGTTTGGTTTCTGGAGGATTTAATGTTTGCAGTTGAAGAGCCAAATGAATTGTGAGCCATGCAGGAAAACCAAAATTGGTACCCTCTCCATGAATCCTCCCCCACTCCTCCTACTATTGTTCTCCTGAGAGGCTGCCTTCCTTTCTGAACGTACTCTTTTTACCCACAGAATTTAAACTGAGGGATGAACCGGGACCTAATATGCTGTACACCTACTTCCACTTGTACTTCCAAATATTTCCAAGTACTTCCAAAATACTTCCAAAGAGGCACATCAGTTTATTTTTAATTTCATTTGATTGTAAATTTAGAAAAATAATCGAAAAATAAGTAAGAGTTGAATTTAATAATAAGTTTCCTGTATTTGATTCAATCGCAAATAGAATGCAGAGGATTTTTCTCAAATAGACCTGCCCCTTCTCATTTAATAACATTTTGAATTGCTTTTTATAAATAGTTTAAGCACAAGTTAAAAATTTAATCTCCCCTTTTGTTTAATATTTTTCCAAGGTTTAAGATTTGGGTACGGGGTTCCTAATCCTTGGCCAGGCCTAACCTGAAATGCCGAATTCCACTCCATTGTTAAAAAGCCCTTTCAAATTTGGGTTCTTTAGAGCTTAGACTAGGCCGAGGGGTGAACAGCGATTGGAAGTAGGTGTACACCTCTTTGGAAGTATTTTGGAAGTAATAGGAAATATTTGGAAGTTCAAGTGGAAGTAGGTAAATCAATATTAAATATAATATTTATTTACTCTTAACTTTATTAAAGATGTTTCACCTTGCACCAAAACCACAATCTCTATTAATTATAAATTTCTCATAGTTTTCGAGTTATAGGAATTTTTTTGAAAATAAGGAAAATCTCTACCCTGCCCTATATAATGAGATGCTGTGGCTACAAATTTATATATTTTATTATTCTAATTTTTACTACGCAATTCTGAATACTCCTACTATTGAGCAGAATCCAAAATAAAGCAACAAATACTATACTTTTGGAGAAAAAACATTTTTTTATGCTTTGCAAATTTTTGATCAGCAAACTTTGAATGATCTTTAATATAAAAAGTCTACTATCATAGCATGACAAGTTATTTAAAAAATTAACCCAATTATTCGACATTTCAAAATTGTACTTCACTTTGTACTTCCTTCTTTATATAAAAATATAATGATATTTATTTGCCAAATTTAACTAATTTAATATAATATTTCGAAGTGTTTTTTATTTAATACACTCCTGCGCAAAAAAATCGACCCACCAATAAAAACATTATTAAATAGTAAATAATTTTTAATTTGTTCACAAGTAACCATATATTATTGAAATTGTACTAGGCACTTGTCGTTGATTTATCCCTTGATTAATTAGGCACACAATTTGAACTGCTTGAACTTCAAATTAAGCCATTTTGTATATTTTATTTTTCTATCAATGATGCTTAATTCAAAATATTCATTTTATTGATATTTCAAATGGAATTTGATCTTTTATTAAAACTTTATTTAAATGTAAAACGATATTTAGAAAGAGTATGATAATTTGTAATTGTATTTTTTACTATTATCTTTTAATTTAATTTTACTTACTACTATCAACAAAATTTATTGAATATGTTAGTTTAAGAGTTATTAGAACAAATTATATGGTTATGTGTAAAAATTTTAAAAATAATTTGGTGTTTAATAAGGTTTGATTTGTGGATCGATTTTTTTGCACCGTAGTGTATAGTAATTGTTCAATTATTTCGCATCTTTATTGAACTCATCTATTGCTATTTTAGACATTAATTAGAATCATAAAATATGTAAATTTGTATCAACAACATTTCATTTTTTGGGGCAGGCTAGTGATTTTTACTATTTTCAAAAAATTTCCTACAACTCGAAAACTATGAGATGATGTATTGAAGGAGACAATAAACGAGTGTGTCATCTGCCAAGTCCGGATCCAGGAATTTTTTAAGGGGGGGGGCGAAATTGGAAAAAAATTCTCATCGCTATATAGAATATAACAATATTTTTATTTTAGTATGAAATTCAATTAATTAATGTTTATTTACAAGAAATATATTACTTTTATACTAAGAGTGGTAACAGACTTTATTTGGGGGGGGGCTCATGTACTGCCACCCCCCCAGGAATATTTTGAAATTTCGGACTTCAAAAGTAGTTTTTAGAGGCGATTTTGACCCTCTGTAAAATTAAAAACATACAAAAAGAGCGCATGAAGAAGGGGAAAATATACAGGTATACCTATTAAATGTGTATATTATAATATACTTGGACTATAGTTCGCTAATTGAGTTTTTCATATTTATATACTAAGTTTATAATGAAATCACTCATGTACATATATATCTATTTGAATGATTGGTTGAATTGTGGTTAATAAATTGGTTGAGACTACTAATAGTCCAGGCAAATTACGATTTGAAAAGGAAATGATTCCCGGTAAAGATTTTAATGCTGGAATACCTTTATTGGTACTCCAATATTACTACCCTAAGTTTTCTCCCAAATCTGTCTTGTCGAAATTTTTCTACGCGCCTCAAAATGAGAAAATTTCCGAGTTTTTTCAGTTTCTCTTGAATAACTCCTAAAGGGCTTATTAAATCAAAAAATATCTATTAGATAAATTAAAGCTCTTTAAATTACGCGTCAAGCACTACCAATCTCAGCTATTTAGGTTAAGTAGAACCGGTACCAGCGCTTGTCAAAAAACAGCCCCCGGGATCACTTTTGAATATCCTTAAAACTCGTACTTTTTTAGATTTCTCCCCCATTTTGACCATGAAGGTGCAGGTTTTCGACAAAGACGACTAATTTTGCTACAATTTAAACAAAGTTTTATCTTAATTGGATAATGGTAACCCGTGCCGCAATGAGGTTGAAGTTTGCTGTTTTTTGCACAAAATCGCAGTTTTTCCTTTATAAAATGAAAACCACTCATCCTAGAAACTTGATTTCTGTCTCATTCTCTAGTAAATTTTGTTGACTTGAACGTTTACTTGGACCACTTTTTTGATAAACCTCTTATATTTATAGATATTCAGATTTGATAAGCCGTTTTAGAGTTATCAGGAAAAATGGTTGGATATAAAACAAAATCGTTCCACATGCGACATCTTAACCTATGTCACCCACACCTGGAACAAAACTCTAGAGGCCGGAAAAGAAACCCTCGCTGTAGCCCTTGATATCTCCAAAGCTTTTGACCAGGTTTGGCACAAAAATCTTCTTGCCAAACTGCCAGCCTTTGGATTCACACCAACACTTCGCAAATGGATAGAAAGCTTTCTGACAAACCGAAGTATAAAAGTATAAGTATATAATATATATCTGAAACTATTAAGCTAAGCGATTCCATTAAAGAAAATCGAGAGCTCCGATTGAAATCTAGAATACGATGGACAATTTTTTTCAGATCGATGCTTTTATTACACAATCCACCCACACACACATTATATATACCATATATATTTATATAACAGTTTTAAATTTAATCCGATAAAACATTTTCTATATTATTCAAAATGAATTATATTTTTAAATCTGAATATATTGCACCCCTAAAGATAGCACTTTTACATATTTATTTATTCATTTTATTTAGAATTAGTAAAAAAAAAATAAAAAAATAAAAAAAATGAATAAGTAAAGAGTTATATGTATATAGGTATATACCGGCTATATATAATCATATTAATAATATATAATTCTATTTTTTCGTTTTTGAATTCTTAATATGCTAGAGGTACGAAAATAAAGGAAACGAAAAAAAAGACAAGAGAATATTTGCATATGGGTGGGTTTATAAAATAATAAATGGAAATAAAATTATTACACGGAAAAATTCATTTTCGAGAAAATCCATAAAATAAATAAATAGAGCGAAATTGAGAGATTGGATTTTGTGGAATGAATATTTAGTTTTATCAACGAGTACGGGGAAGTGATGATGTTTTGAATGGGTGTGGTCTTGTTTTTTTAATCCCACACCACCAATACAGGTGACCCCCACAACCCATACTGGTGAGCCCCCACCACCACCACACCATTCACTCGCTGGTTTCCACTATATGACATCCAGACAGACAGATACATGTGGCTTTTCTCAGCTGCTGCCAAAATGTGATGGATTAAAATCCCAAACCGGGTGAGGGCGATTATAACCCTTCCCCCACCACCTTTGCAGAGCCAATTTCGGATTTAAAATAAAAAAATAGAACAAACGAACATCATCATCAACAACAAATAAATGTTATCCCAGTTGTTGTTGCTGTTGCTTTTTATTATTGTTTATTTTAAACTAAATTATAAACTCTATCGAGAAGTGTTAGGGCATTAATGACATCATAAATTTCTACTCTATCAAAAGTACATTAACTTAAAGAATAATTCTTTCACTAATTGATAATAGCTTATGACCTTAAAGTAAAAAAAAACACGATTTATTTTGAAAATAAAATAAATAAATAAATGTACAATTTAATTTTATAAATTTTAGGGTTTATTTAGTCACACACAAATTAAACAATTAGAGTAATTTCAGTTAATAAACACTATTTATTTCATAGATTTACTAGACAGTTTCGGTCACCACTGGTAGACCATCTTCATCAGTAGTAAATTTCGTTCAAGATTTGGAATTTGTCACCTTCTACATATAACTCATTTTTAATTTAATATGGATTTAGGGACTGTGCATTAAACATAGAGGATGCACTACTGCCGAAGGCAGGCAGCGTTCTCTTGTATTTATTTATTTAAATAATTTGGGAGAGTTTTTTGTTTTTTATTTAATAAATAAATCCTGAACATAATGTATTATAATACATAGAGCACTCTAATGCATTATAGTATATCCATATATTTTTAAAAATGAAAAAAATTATTTGCTAATAAATAATCGTATACCTGGTGCCCGGTTAGAATGATTCCAAAGGTGAGGAATTATTTAAATCTTGCCATGTTAATAATGTTGTGGAAAAAGATTTAAATGGTCACGTGACGATAACTTGTAAAGTTGTACCCCAAACAAATGTATAGGTTAGGTTTTCATTATTTATTAGATAAATATAACTACCATTTATAATTTTATTATAGAAATGACGAATTTAAATAATAATATAGGACATACAGATAATTTTTTAATGCATTTATCCAGTTAATACGTTTATCAATTTTTCATGAGACACTAAAATAATGTACTATCTGGAAATTTATAAAATTTCACTAACGAATCGAATCCACATTTCAGACGTGATGTTTTTGTAAATCCACGGATGCAACAAATATTGCTCGATGATGACATTACAAAAGCAAATTGAATTTATTTAATGATATAAACAAAAAATGGCATATAATCGTTTAATAAATATCCCTAAAATGTTCACATTTTGGTCGCCAAAATTTTAAAAACAGTTGTCTCTGGTTTTAGAATAGGTATGATTTGAACTTATAAAACCAGAGAGACAAATTTTTATGAATTATTTATATTTTTTTTTTTTGAAATTTATTGTAATATCTATTTTAAATTAAAAATGATTTATACAGAGTGACAAATTCCAAATCTTGAAGAAATTTACTATTGAAGATGGTCTATCAGTAGCGACCGAAACTCTCTAGTAAATCTATGAAATAAATAGTGTTAATTAGCTGAAATTACTCTATTTGTTTAATTTGTGTAACTAAATAAACCCTATAAAAAATTTTAGCTTCTCTTTAAACTTTGATTTTTTACCTTAAATTCTTTCTTGAAATATTTGGCTTTTGGGAAAAAATCCTTCTTTTCTTTTTCCTTTCAAAAAGATAAATACTCAAATTATTTTAAAATATTTCATTTAATTATTTTTTTTTCATAATAAAAACAATTATTAATTTAGCAGTTTTTGCCAGAGTAAAACACGTGTGTATACCGGGTGAGTTTTTTTATCTTGAGACAGTCTTATAACTCAAAAACAGTGCATTATATGGAAAAAAGTTTCAAATAAAAGTTTATTTTTATCGAGGGGAAACTAAACTACGCTATTGTTTGTCGACGCAGAACAAGCTTTCAAGGGTATTTAAAGGTCAAGTTGTGTTTTTTAAAAAGAACCCTATATTTTTCTTTACGTCACCATATTCTACAAAAATAACTGAACAACTTTCATAAGAACTATTTTTTTATACGACATCAAATAAACAAAGTACATGAATCAATTAGATCTCAAAATTTTTTTAATAATTACTTTTAACAATTATTTAACTTAATTATCAAATAAAAATGATTGAATAATTAATGATTAAATAAATAATTATTAAATCGAAAAGTCACAACAATGAAAATAAGGGTTTATATTGATATTAAAACTTCTTTATGGGGGGGCCGGGTAGGCTAGGCGGTAGCATGTCAGCCAGCTAACCAAGAGGACCCGAGTTCGAATCCGACTCGAGGCATCCGGCTAAAATCTGACCCCCGAGGTAGAGACAAATTTAAATAAAATAATTAGTATCGTAAATGGCTTATGGCTAGAAAGGCCGAAAAGCCAAAAAAAAAACTTTATACTCAGATTTAAGATATTATTTTTTACATAATAGAACTACTTAAAATTCTTGAATTTTAAAAAATGTTATTTCTCGTGTCAATCCAGAAGATAGTTATATTGTATTACTATAATAAAAATGGAGCATTTTTTGTTGAAGATTAGAAGAAAAGGGAATGACTGTGAATATCGGTGAAAGTAGGTTTTCTATATATCTCGTAATTTAATTTTTGACGTGCAATAGTAATTTGGAGGTCCAAGAAAGCAAGAGTATTATTGGGGCTAATTTCGGATGTGAATTTTATATTCTTGTGGAGGTTATTATTTAAATAGTTCCCAAATAAACTTAATTGCCTAGTAGTGCCCGACCAAATGATGGGCTCATAACCCGAAATATATATCGAGATTAAAAACTCAAAACATATATTTGTTTTATTTGTGAAACCCACCTAGAAAAATATACTTTTACTTATTATCTATTAAAATGTTTCACCTAGAACCGACACCTAATTCTTTACAGATTATTTTTCTGATATGAATACACCCTCACAAACCTCATTTTATCGTGTTATAAATCTGATAAAAAAGGAAATTGGAACTGGAATTCCTCCAGAAGAGTTGCAATACACTCTGGAATGTTACAGAACATTGTATTACTATAATAATACCCCCAAATTATTAAATTATTTATTTAATAATTAAATATTTGATCATTATTTTTTAATAATTATGTTGAATAATTGTTAAAAATAATTATTAAGATTTTTTTCGAGATCTAATTGATTCATGTAAACAATAGCTTAGTTTGGTTTCCCCCTTGATATAAATAAACTTTTATTTGAAACTTTTTTCCATATAATGCATTGTTTTTGAGTTAGGAGACTGTCTCAAGATAAATAAACTGCAACGGATCGTTGCTAAACTTTATCCAAATTCATTTGAAATATTAATATGTACTTGAGTAAAGTACTTTAAAATATAATTTTACTAAAAACTTTATTTAATCTTTTTGTGGTCCCCAAGGTACTTAATTAGGAGATTAAATTTCATCAAAATTGGTTAAGTCATTTTCAAGATATTTAGAAAAAACTAAAAAAGTACTGAAATAAAGTACTAATGTTTGTGGGCCGATATATACCAAAAACTAATCAGCGCTTCATTTTGTTAAACTAATGGTAGGTTTTCAATTTCATTTCAATCAGCGCAAAGGTGTGGAAAAATCGTGGACGAAAAAAACGATAACACACACACATCCATCCATCCATCCATCCGCACGCACTTCCAAAAAAAATGGCACTTTTTGGCGTCTCGACGAGATTCCAGGTAACTTTTGGCAAAACCTTCACGTGCTAAAATTCAATCTAATTGAATACTTCAATTTGTGACTTTAATTGAGTCCATGGGTTCCGTAGTCTTTACCTGAGGACCCGTTGAAGTCGCGCTTGCCGCCAGACCCATTACAATACTTTCTCCCATGCTTCGCATTGGATAAAGTAAAAACTCACCCGGTATAATGCACATTTTAAGGTGTAGGAGTAGTGAAAATATTTTGAGGTGAGCCTCTCATGGGATAATAGTGCCATACTAATTATGTTTATTTGAATCTCACTCTCGGCAAATGAAATTTGTATTTAAAAAAAGTAATGATATTTATATCAAACTTAAAAACATCATATCTATGGTAAACGTTTTACGCAGAGAAAAAAGTAAAATAAGAGGTTAAAAAAAAACTTTTAAATATTAAAAAAAAGGCAATATTTCAATCTGAGTAAAAATCAATCTTTTTAACCGACTTCAAAAAAGGAGGAGGTTCTCTATTCGACTGAATTTTTTTTTTTTTTTTTTTTTTGTGGCTATTTTACCTCATATCTCCGCTAATTGTCAACCGATTTTGAAAATTTTTTTTGCATTGGGTCCAGTCTAGCTTCCGATTGGTCTCATTTTTTTCGATTTTTTTTCATAGGTATTAGACCTTTTTTATTAGGTTTGTTTAGACCTAACATCTTTGTTTATGAACCGATTTCGATGGTTCTTTTTTTATTCGAAAGGGGGTGTCTTAGGGATGGTGTCATATTAATTTGGTCAAGTTCTGATGATACGATCACTATTAATAACATCACTAAAAAGAGAAAAATAAAAATTTTTAAGAAAAAAATAAAAACCGACTTCAAAAAATTAAATGCAACAAATAAAATACACTAAAAGGTATAAAATAATTATTATCTTATTTAGTTACAACTAAACGACGAAATATTAACACGAAATTACTTTTTGAATTCGGTACCAAACAAACTATACCTATAAGCGAGCGTACCCGCCAAACGTACTAAGTAAGATCCGTCGAGTGCGATTCATAAAAGGTATATGTTTGGCACCGACTTCAAAAAATAATTTCATGTTAATATTTCGTCGTTTAGTTGTAACTAAATAAGATAATAATTATTTTATACCTTTTAGTGTATTTTATATGTTGCATTTAATTTTTTGAAGTAGGTTTTTATTTTTTTCTAAAAAATTTTTATGTAACTAAAACAATAGAAAAAAAAACAAAGATAAAAAAATAAGTAACACGTTCCAAGTGCAAACAACAAAGAATAGCATGGATGGGTTGCTGAGAGGGTGTGAGAGTTAATAAAATATTTGTGAGTGTCTTTTTTGCTTATGGTGATGGCAGAGAGTGGTTGAAGTGAGAGTGAGGGGGTCCCCCCCCTCATCAGCTAGTATATACTGGTACAAGCGAAGAAGCAACCATTCAAAAAGAGAGCTCAACTCATCTGCTAAAGTGGCCGAAACACAAAACAAACACCTAACCTTTTATTTATGATTACTTTTTACCCTTGGGCTATTATTATTATTAATATTAATATATGTATATATCTTTATACAGGGTGGGCCATAAAGATCTACCACATTTTGAAGAGGTATAATAAATGAAAAAATTTAAATAGAAAAAAACAGAATATGTTTTTGAAAAGAACATAAAATATATTTCTTTTTAATGTGTTTTAAACATTAGGTATATCAGACAAAATAAGCTGACGTGTTCTGATGTGAGCATCCACTTGACTTTACCATACAACCTGACCCCTAAAATGATTTATAATCATGTAGGGCGGGGAGTTAGTATTTGCATTTTTATACTTCTTGTGTCCCATTGATTTTGTATACAAAATTTGGTTGATTTTGGTAAATGGCCAAGATTTTCATTTTTTGACCACCCCCCTCCCCCCATGTTGAACGGTTAGTTTTTGCATTTTTAGACTTCTGGGGCTCCACTGATTTTGTATACAAAATTTGGCTGAGTTTGCTCAAACGGCCTAGATTTTTAATTTTTAAATAATTTATAATTATATACAAAAGACCCCCACACCCACCCCCTCTTAATTCTGAGCCCCTTATCAATTAATTATATCTCCTTTTAATTATGAAACTATTTTATTAGAAATATCTGCTTTCTTCAATTTTAGTTTGAAATTTTTTTAATTTAATTTATTAGATAGGTTTTTACTTTTAAAACATATATATAATAATTTTTTTTATTTTATTCTACTTCCATGTTAACATAAATTACAATTCAATATACATGTATATAGGTATATTTATTTGGCTATATTTAAAGAATAATAATAATACACTGAAGTGCAAAAAATCGACCCTCAATAAAAACTTTATTAAATAGTAAATCATTTTTAATTTTTTTACAAGGAACCATATATTATTGAAATTATTGCTTATTGCAAGTGTTATTGCCACTTGTTGTTGACTTGGCCCTTGATTAATTAGGCACACAATTTGAACTGCTTGAACTTCAGAAATATCCATTTTGTATATTTTATCTTTCTATCAATGATGCTTAATTCAAAATGATTCATTTTATTGATATTTTAAATGGAATTTGATTTTTTATTAAAATTTTATTTAAATTAAAGTAATATTGAAAAAGTATGATAATTTGTAATTGTATCTATTAATTTAATTTTACTTATTTTTTTTTTTATAAAATTCAAAAACTATCAAGAATATTTATTGAATATGTTAGTTTAAGACTTAACGGAACAAATTATATGAATATTTGTAAAAAATTTTAAAATAATTTGATATTTAATAAAGTTTTTATTAGTGAGTCGATTTTTTGCACTGCAGTATATTATAAAAATAAATAATGTAACGATTTGTTTTGAATTATTTTGATTTGAAACTCTAACCTATAAAATGTTTTTCTAATGTTAATAAACACAGGGTTATCCCCAGGATAAAGGTTAACCAATCAATTTCGGAGAGTAAAATATAAGGGGGTTGAGTTTGAGATCACCCTCTCTATTTTTTTATGAAAGACATTTCGAGAGTTAACCCCAGGCTGTTCCCTAAAATAGGGTCAACCTATTTTTATGAAACTGGCCCTTAATGAAATATTTTATATGATTTTTTTATAGTATTATTAGTTTTGAAAAGTTTTGGCTGATTTTCTTTAAAAGGAATAATATATTTATTTGCATTTAACCGGTTTAGTAAGAAGAAATCCCTTAAATATTGTCTTGATTTCATTATATTACTTTTCAACCAATTTTACATTAATTAATGTATACATTGTATTTTAGCTTCGATTCCGGAGATTACTTCTCCACCATCGAGTGTCCTTATTCATCTTTAGTCCTTGTTTTTAATAAGAGGAAAAATCTAATTAGATAAAAAAACCTCTTTTCCGATAATTATTTCAATTCCATTATTCCCCAATCAAGTCGATTGGTTGTCAATCTCCTCCCCCTCTCCTCCTCATTACTTTTTAACGTAGTTATAAAAATTTAATATGTTTTATTACCTAGTTTGATTTGTGAGATTTTATCGAATATATCATGGAAAAATTAGAAGATTGTTAAATCTCGCTAGTTTTTTCCAATGTTTCGAGTTGCCTTTCTGAAGCCGCATCGTTAAGTAATACACTGAAGTGCAAAAAAATCGAGCAACAAATAAAAACTTTATTAAATAGTAAATCATTTTTAATATTTTTACTTTATCCAATGCGAAGCATGGGAGAAAGTATTGCAATCGGTCGCGCGGCAAGCGCGACTTCAACGGGTCCTCAGGTAAAGACTACGGAACCCATGGACTCAATTAAGGTCACAAATTGAAGTATTCAATGAGATTGAATTTTAGCACGTGGCGGTTTTGCCAAAAGTTACCTGGAATCTCGTCGAGAGGCCAAAAAGTGCCATTTTTTTGGAAGTGCGTGCGGATGGATGGATGGATGGATGGATGTTATCGTTTTTTTAGTCCACGATTTTTTCCACACCGTTGCACCGATTGAAATGAAATTGAAAACCTACCATCATTTTAACAAAATGAAGCGCTGATTAGTTTTTGGTACATATCGGCCCACAAACATTAGTATTATACAACATTATTTATTTCAGTACTTTTTTAGTTTTTTCTAAATATCTTTAAAATGACTTAACCAATTTTGATGAAATTTAATATCCTAATTAAGTACCTTAGGGACGACAAAAAAGGTTAAATAAAGTTTTTAGTAAAATTATATTTTAAAGTACTTTACTCTAAAGTAAGATTTTTGAATTCTTTAAAATTTATTCATTTGATCTGTTTATGGTAATATAGGACGCATTTAAAATTTATTCATTTGATCTGTTTATGGTAATATAGGACTCATTTAACCTAACTAAGTAAGAGTGGATAGGCTTTTCTCTGAGAAATGCTAAAAATTTGGGAGGAAAGTTTTTAAGTAACCATAGCAACTGAGGTCTTTTATTATCCGTTACCTTTATAGAGGAATCGACTTAAAACCAAAAATAGCGATTGATTCTCATCTAGTACTTGAGGAATAACCATTCTATATTGGAATTTTAACGTTTCGGTTTTTGTTGGTAACCATTGCTGAAGACATAGAGGAATCGAGTTAAAATCAAAAATATTGATTGATTCTCATCTAGTACTTGAGGAATAACCATTCAAATTGGAATTTTGACGTTTCGGTTTTTATTGGTAACCATTGGTGAAGACATAGAGGAATCGATTTAAAATCAAAAATATTGATTGATTCTCATCTAGTACTTGAGGAATAACCATTCTATATTTGATTTTTGACATTTCGGTTATTATTAGTAACCATTGCTGTAGACATGGAGGTATCGACTTAAAATCAAAAATAGCAATCGATTCTCATATAATACTCGAGGAATAACAATTTTACGTTAGATCTTTGACGCTTCGATTATTATTGGTAACCACTGCTGAAGACATGGAGGAATCGGTTTAAAATCAAAAATAATGATCGATTCTTATCTAATACTAGAGCAATAACCTTATTCCATTCCATTTTTGATGTTTTGACTATTAATGGCAACCTCTACTGGAAACGTGGAAGAATCGACTTAAAATCAAAAAGACCAAATTCTTTTTTGGTAAACAACTCAAGTTTGAGCCACGACCCCCGCTGAAAAAGCTGAATCACTAGCCTCCTATTTCGCAACTAACTCCACTTTAGAAGACAAAGGGCTTAACCCGCCCACTTATACCACCCAAACCAACCTCATGGGCAAAATAATTTTCAGGCCCCAAATAATCATAAAAGCCATTAATAAACTAAATTCCAAATCCGCCGCTGGCCCGGATAACATCCCACCAATTCTCATTAAAAAATGCGCCCCTGAACTTGCCCCTATCTTATCCAAGCTATTCCAACTCTCTTACGAATCGGGCATATTCCCCAAAAGCTGGAAAATAGCCAGAGTCACACCTATTCCTAAAAAAGGAGACACATCACAAATCTCTAATTACAGGCCTATCTCGATCACCTCTGTTCTTTCCAAAATAATGGAATTAGTCATAAACCAACACGTCCTTCATCACTTAGAAAACAATAAATTAATTCACGATAGGCAATATGGATTCAGACAAAATCGTTCCACAGGCGACATCTTAACCTATGTCACCCACACCTGGAACAATACTCTAGAGGCCGGAAAAGAAACCTAAACGATCTATATTAACACAATACTTTTTGAAGTTGGTGCCAAACATATACCTTTTATGAATCGCACTCGACGGATCTTACTTAGTACGTTTGGCGGGTACGCTCGCTTATAGGTATAGTTTGTTTGGCACCGACTTCAAAAAGTAATTTCGTGTTAATATTTCGTCGTTTAGTTGTAACTAAATAAGATAATAATTATTTTATACCTTTTAGTGTATTTTTATATTTGTTGCACTTAATTTTTTGAAGTCGGTTTTTATTTTTTTCTTAAAATTTTTTTTACCACTAACAAACGGTAGATGGTAAATGGAGCCACTGGGAGGGCCAATCAGATGACAGGCAAAATTTAACCATTATTTTTTTTTAGGCAATGGAATGACTTTTCCTAATTTTATATGAAGGAAATAAATTGCATGAGTTTGTTAATTTGCATCAAGCAGAGGATAAATCTCTTGTTTCTCTTTATGAGTCAACAATTCTGCTACTCGGCAAAATAAAACATTTCAAAGAATATAATCTACTGAATACGAGCTATTATATATGTTTTTAATATACGTCAGAAGAATTCGTATTTACCTTCCGAGAATGTAATAAAAGACACACCAATTTAATATGAAAGATTCTTGCCGATGATTCAAATTTACTAGAAAATATAAGGGTGTCATCTACATATAAATTCGATGGAATGGAATATTTTTATTATGTCAGGGGGGTTCGCATCCTGCAGGTGAGCCACCTGGCTCGGATTGCTGATACTGGCACTCGGGTTCGATTCCCGAGGGGGTGAAAAACAACCCATCTGACATATAATCAAAATATTCCATTCCATCGGATTTATCTGTAGATGACACCAACTTATGATTTTCTAGTAAATTTGAATCTCTTACCATCGGCAAATTAATATCTTTCATATTAAATTGAATTAATAATAACTTTTAAGGAGTTCGGTGTTGGTTCTAGGTGAAACATTTTAATATAATAATAAAACTAAGATACGAGGTAGGTTTCACAAAAAAGACCTACCTCGTATCTTAGTTTTATTATTGAATTAATAATGTTTTTATTACATTCTCGAGAGGGTAAATACAATTCTTCTGACATGTATTAAAAACATATATAATAGCTCGGATTCAGTAGATTATATTCTTTGAAAAGTTTTTATTTAGCCGAGAGTAGCTGAGTTGTTGATTCATAAAGAAAAACAAAGAGGTTGTCCTCTGCTTGATGGAAATAAACAAACTCATGCAATTTGTTTTTTTTGGTTTTATGTTTTTTGGTGTTCTGAATCCGAATGTGAGGTTTGCTAATAAAATTTAGTGACGGAACATTGTCAAAAATTCAAAAAGATGTAAAAAATCTAATTTTTTTTTAGGTTCTTTGCTTATAACTCGAAAACTTGCAACTTTTCGTAAATGACCTTCCTTTACAAAATAAAAGTTCATAAAATTCCCCTTATAAATTTCATCATTTAGATTTTATTCTACGACCAACTGTTCGAGACTCTAGTTGAATATTGGCGGATTTTTTCTGTTTACGCAAACCCCAAGAACTTGCACTTTTTTCGAATTTTTCCAATTTTGGGATCAGCGAGCGGTGTTTCGATAAAAGTTAACCTACCTATATATTTTTAAACGGTAGAGTAAATTTAATCAGACATTCATCTTAATTGGATAATGGTAGCCCGTGTGCCGCAATGAGGCTGAAGTTTTAGTAGTCCTGCAATTTTTGCAAAAAATCGCAGTTTTTTCCCCTTCATAAAAATGAAAACGAGACCTCATTTTGTGAAACTTGATTCTTATCTTATTCTCTAGGAAATTTTGCTGCGTTGAACGTTTACTTGGATCACTTTTTTGATAAAACTTTAGGATTTAATAGATATCTAGCATTTTCCATGACACGATATGATCCGAATTCTCAAGTGTCATGGAAAATCCTGGATATCTATAAATCTAAGAGTTTTATAAAAATAGTAGTCCAAAATAAAGTTTAAGTCTCCAAGATTTCCTAGAGAATAAGATAGGAATCAAGTTTTTAAAATGAGTGGTTTTTATTTTATGAAAGAAAAACTGAGATTTTTTGCAAAAAATTGTATCAAATTTAATATAGTTTAAAAACGAATAGAGTGGTCTTTGTCGAAAACGCGCTCTTTCATGCTAAAACTAGGAAAAATCGAAAAAAATGCGAGTTTTTGGGATTTGAAGAAACGGAAAAATACTCCAATTTTCAACTAGCGCTTGAACCCGAAAGGTTGGTCGGAGAAAAAAACCTAAATTATGAAATGGGTTTCATTTTGAATAGGACAATTATACACGAAAAGTTGATAGTTTTCGAGTTATAAGCAAATAACCACCGAAAATGAGATTTAATACATTTATTTGCATTTTTGACAATGTCCCGTCACAAAATATTGTTAGCAAATCTCAGATTCGGATTCAGCAGACCAAAAAACATAAAGAAAGGGTAGAAGAAATTACAACTACCTCAAAAGAGTCCGGATAAAAAGACAATTTAACTTCTCGATTTGTTTTGATAAAAAAAATTCCCACTAAATAATTTGCTTTGTGAATTGAACCCCCCCCCCCCAATGAAATTTTCTGGCTACGCTACTGGAACAGACTGTATAATATATTTATAAATAAGAAAGAGTCTTCGTTAAATAATAAAAAATAAAATATACATAGAACGAAAATCTATAAAAATCTCAAAAATACAAAGGAACAAAAATTACATACCACAGAAAATAAAATTATTTTTGTTTATAATATAGATTTTATTTATCATAAATGGATTACAAAAGAATAAAAACGAAATGAACTTAAATTAATAAGACAATAGCGATAAATTATTTAGTAAGGTGACCCCACTCAGTCCTCTGGAAAAATACTCGTTTGGATAGGAGGAATTGTGAAGTCATTCTAATAATTTAGTTGAACATAAATTAATGGATTTAAAATTTCATCACCTCTTAGTAGAAATAGAAGGTTTCCATATTAATTTCTAATTTAATTAATTCGGGACATAGATCATGCCAAAATTTTGGGTCAACAAGTTCAATCGCGTTATTGATAATTACAGTCAAAATTTTAATTTTTGTCCCGATTAGGGTTAATAAGCTGACGAGTTCACTAACAAAATCGGGACCATTTATTAAATGTAATTCTATTTCCGTGAGTAATGGAAATTTCGAAAGCTTTTCAATGGCTTTTGTTTCTGGATGAATCAGATTTATCTTTTTTGTTTTAGGACACAATTTCGAAAAACTTTCTAAAGTAGTCAAGCTTGTACATATATCACAAAATTCGGTTATGTTGGATAATTTTTTGGCAATTTCATCATCGTCTTCAACAATGGGTAATATTTCACTTAATTCTTGAGACATGCCCAAACTTTTCAAATTCGGTAGAAGATTCAAGAGTCTGACACACTCTGATCTATTTAAAAATAGGACCTCGATATATTCGATTTTAGTTTTAACATCCTGATCAAGCAGGTTAAAATTACCTTTGAGCAAAAGTTCACCGATTGCACAATTATCGGAATCACATTTCACTCGCAGGGATTTCAACTGAGTGGATTGTCTGAGAAATGATACGAAATTCCCTTTGTTCTTATGTTGGATACTTAAATTTCTAAAATCGACCGTTTCGATATTCGGACTGTATCTAGGTATTAATTCCAAAATGGATTTGACAATTTCTTCATCATATATATATTGTTCAAAGCCTAGAAATTTTGTATTCTCGTCAAGGAAAATATGAAGACATATCAAGCAGTTGTCTTCCCCAATACTTTCTTCTCTCGAGAGGAACCTCTCCAGCAATTTGTATTTCTTCACAGGGAGGATAGAATTTACAATTTTCCTCTTATCATCCAATTCAGCGTTTTCTTTCAGCCCCTTCAGGAGAATTTTGAACAGCTCATCCAGGGACGCATCGTGGAATCTTTCTGTTCGATAAGACATTATGTAATCTGAAACATAGAGGAGGTCCCCATACAAAAGACGGATTAATTATTACAATAATAATAATAATAACACTAATAACATTAAGATTAACATTGACATTAACATTTAGAGATTAACAATATAAAACATTGTACCCAACTAAACTCAATTCGCAAAAATGAATAATAAAATTACTATATGAAGGAAAATGTGTCAATCAAAACTAATCATGCTGGAATATCAGAAAAATAATACAAAAACTTTAAAAATAATAATAAGCTTAAATTTGCAAATCCAATATGTATTTGCAGGGCCTCCGCTTGCACGTGCAGGATGTGCCCTGCACATTAATATTTATATACCCATAATGTGTTACTCTTTAGGTAGTTGTTCCGCCAAATGCGTTTTCTTAGGATTTTTTTTGAAATTTATACAGATTATTATTTAAATACTTCATCTGCATCGATTCGTGGCAAAACGAAAGTTATGAACAATACAGTTCCGTAGAAATTAAATTCCGAAAATCGAGTTTTTGAGGCTCTTTAACATTGCACTATACGGGATATCGTAAAGTTTACACATTCATATTTAATTATAATTAAGAAACCCTTCTTACCATTTTTATAAAAAACTAAACCAACATTAAACAATAACCAATACATATTTTAAGACCATTTTGATTCATAGTTACAACACAGTTTCTGAGATAATAAGGAATAAATAATGAAAAATGTATAAAAAAAATTTACTTTAAAACAATTTGGCAACATCGCATTTATTTAACCTGCATGCCCTAGATTTTTTTTAAAATTATAATTTTAATAAGGGGTAATGGAAGGTCGTTGATTACATTTGTTAAAATACAAAAACGATTTTTATATGTAGAAATTTAAAATGTATTTTATCTGCAATTTTAATATAAAAATATTCAATCTCTTACAATGGTGCCAAATTTGTCAAACGAGCATGGGCTTGGCTATTAGTGGTACATAAACAGCAAAAAGTGTTGGACTTATGAACTATGAATCCTTATTGTCTGTTCTATTTTTAGTCTAGCGTTAAATTTTTCCAAGAAATGTCCCAAATGAACTCCATTAAAGTGTCATGAAACATTCTTTATAATGAAAATTAATAAATAAATACAAATATAAGATTTAGAAACATTTTTTAAATTGTACCCTGTCTCGAATACGGACGGCTCTCATCTATGGAGAGGAGCCTCAAAATACTCTCTTGCTACGCTGGATGCAATTCAGAAACGAGCCGTCAGGCTAATTGACGATTCTACCCTCACCGATCCCTCGACTCGCTGGCTCATCGAAGAAATGTCTCTGCCCTTTCCCTTTTCTATAGATACTATCACGGCAGGTCCTCTGATGAGATAAAATCAATAATTCCCCGCAAAGCATGCTTTGCACGAAGCACACGTTTTGCCGACTCCCAACACTCTTTTGCGGTCAAATTGGAAAAGTGCCGGACCACTTCATTCGCGAATACATATATCCCCATGACTTCAAGGAACTGGAACTCTCTCCCAGCCTCTATCTTTCCCAGCACCTATAATCCTCAAACCTTCAAAACCGGAGTGCATAGACACCTACGTCTACACCCTCTCACTTAATCAACTTTCCCTTCTCTTCGGTAATGCAAGGATCTTTCGAGATCCATAGGGTCTGCATCCTTACTGGTACCCTTCTTGCATTCGATTGCATTAAAAAAAATAATAATATCTACGTTTCCGAAATCTGCAGAGTGGTTTCCAGTAATTTGTTTTAATCGCAAATCACTTTTACATAAAAGTTCCGCACTAATCATACTTATTTCATCAATGATGAGTACTTTGACATATCTAAAAAGCGATCTGTACAAATGCAATGTTTAGGACGATAAAGGCAACAAGTTCGAAATAGATATTCTAAGGTCCGGTTGTATGTCGCAAAGTAAATGCTTTTTAACCGACTTCAAAAAAGGAGGAGGTTCTCTATTCGATTGAATTTTTTTTTTTTTTTTTTTTTTTTTTGTGCCTATGTTACCTCATATCTCCGCCAATTGTCAACCGATTTTGAAAAAATTTTTTGCATTGGGTCCAGTCTAGCTTCCGATTGGTCCCATTTTTTTTTCGATTTTTTTTCATAGGTATTAGACCTTTTTTAGTTTGTTTAGGTTTGTTTAAACCTAACCTCTTTGTTTATGAACCGATTTCGATGGTTCTTTTTTTATCCGAAAGGGGGTGTCTTAGGGATGGTGTCATATTAATTTGGTCAAGTTCCGATGATATAATCACTATTAATAACATCACCAAAAAGAGAAAAATAAAATTTCAAGCAAAAAATAAAAAAATTTACTTCAAAAAATTGTCGCAACATATAAAATACACTAAACGTATAAAATAATTATTGTCTTATTTAGTTACAAACGACGAAATATTAACATGAAATTACTTTTTGAAGGTGCCAAACATATACCTTTTTTATGAATCGCACTCGACGGATCTTACTTAGTACGTTTAAGTGGTAATACGTTTCGCTTATAGGTATAGTTTGTTTGCACCGACTTTAAAAGTAATTTCGTGTTAATATTTTTGTCGTTTAGTTGTAACTAAATAAGATAATAATTATTTTATACCTTTTAGTGTATTTTTATATTTGTTGCAACGAATTTTTGGAAGTCGGTTTTTATTTTTTTCTTAAAATTTTTTTTACCACTAACAAACGGTAGATGGTAAATGGAGCCACTGGGAGGGCCAATCAGATGACAGGCAAAATTTAACCATTATTTTTTTTTAGGGCAATGGAATGACTTTTCCTAATTTTATATGAAGGAAATAAATTGCATGAGTTTGTTAATTTGCATCAAGCAGAGGACAACCTTCTTGTTTCTCTTTATAGTCAACAACTCTGCTACTCGGCAAAATAAAACTTTTCAAAGAATATAATCTACTGAATCCGAGCTATTATATATGTTTTTAATACATGCGTCGAAGAATTAGCTTACCCTCTCGAGAATGTAATAAAAACATTATTAATTCAGTTTAATATGAAAGATATTAATTTGCCGATGGTATGATTCAATTTACTAGAAAATCATAAGTGGGTGTCATTACTCATATAAATTCGATGGAATGCCGATAATATAAGCTCAGGGGAACAACGTAGATTCCTAAGAAAAGGCAGGAGCTCCACCCGTCCATTAATTGTTCGATACTGGCACTCGGGTTCGATTCCTGAGGGGTGAAAAACAACCCATCTGACATAATCAAAATATTCCATTCCATCGGATTTATCTGTAGATGACACCAACTTATGATTTTCTAGTAAATTTGAATCTCTTACCATCGGCAAATTAATATCTTTCATATTAAATTGAATTAATAATAACTTTAAGGAGTTCGGTGTTGGTTCTAGGTGAAACATTATAGGGTTCAAGATACGCCTACGCAGGTCGTAAAAAATTATCTTTACCTCGTATCTTAGTTTTATTATTGAATTAATAATGTTTTTATTACATTCTCGTCATGAGAGGGTAAATACAATTCTTCTGACATGTATTAAAAACATATATAATAGCTCGGATTCATAGATTATATTCTTTGAAAAGTTTTTATTTAGTTCCAATAAAAATGTGAGCCAGTCATTCATAAAGAAACAAAGAGGTTGTCCTCTGCTTGATGGAAATAAACAAACTCATGCAATTCACTTTCTTTTCAGAATTTTTACAGTTTTTTTTTGAAAAATGGGAACTTTCGAATGTGAGGTTTGCTAATAAAATTTAGTGACGGAACATTGTCAAAAATTCAAAAAAAAAGATGTAAAAAATCTAATTTTTTTAGGTTCTTTGCTTATAACTCGAAAACTTGCAACTTTTCGTAAATGACCTTCCTTTACAAAATAAAGTTCATACTTATAATTTTCATCATTTAGATTTTATTCTACGACCAACTGTTCGAGATCAAGCTCTAGTTGAATATTGGCGGATTTTTTCTAATACAAACCCCAAGAACTTGCACTTTTTCGAATTTTTCCACCATGAAGGAGCACGTTTCGAGCCGCCATCCACCTATATTTTAAACTAGAGTAAACTTAATCAGACATTCATCTTAATTGGATAATGGTAGCCCGTGTGCCGCAATGAGTTGAAGTTTTGACACTGTAGCAGTAAAGAAAAACTTGTTTTTCCCTTCATAAAAATTTTAGAAAACGATTCGATCTAAGAAACTTGATTTATCTTATTCTCTAGAAATTTTGCTGCGTTGAACGTTTATTTTTGATGTCTCTAGATTTAGATATCTAGCATTTTCCATGACAGGATAGTTTTAGATCCAGAATTCCTCAAAAGTGTCATGGAAAATCCTGGATATCTATAAATCTAAGAGTTTTATAAAAATAGTAGTCCAAAATAAAGTTTAAGTCACCAAGATTTCCTAGAGAATAAGATAGGAATCAAGTTTTTAAACGAGTGGTTTTTATTTTATGAAAGAAAAACTTGAGATTTTTTGCAAAAATTGTATCAAATTTAATATAGTTACTAAAAAAAACGCGAATAGAGTGGTCTTTGTCGAAAACGCGCTCTTTCAAGCTAAAACTAGGAAAATCGAAAATGCGAGTTTTTGGGATTTGAAGAAACGGAAAAAATACTCCAATTTTCAACTAGCGCTTGAACCCGAAAGGTTGGTCGGAGAAAAACCTAAATTGCGAAATGGGTTTCATTTTGAATAGGACAATTATACACGAAAAGTTGATAGTTTTCGAGTTATAAGCAAAAAACCACCGAAAATGAGATTTATTTCATTTATTTGCATTTTTGACAATGTCCCGTCACAAAATATTGTTAGCAAATCAGATTCGGATTCAGCAGATTCAAAAACATAAAAGGTAAAAGCAATACAACTACCTCAAAAGAGTCCGGATAAAAACGACAATTTAACTTCTCGATTTGTTTTGATAAAAAAAATTCCCACTAAATAATTTGCTTTGTGAATTGAACCCCCCCCCCCCCAATGAAATTTTCTGGCTACGCTACTGGAACAGACTGTATAATATATTTATAAATAAGAAAGAGTCTTCGTTAAATAATAAAAAATAAAATATACATAGAACGAAAATCTATAAAAATCTCAAAATACAAAGGAACAAAATTACATACTACAGAAAATAAAATTATTTTAGTTTATAATATAGATTTTATTTATCATAAATGGATTACAAAAGAATAAAATGAAATGAACTTAAAATTAATAAGACAATATGGATAAATTATTTAGTAAGGTGACCCCACTCAGTCCTCTGGAAAAAATACTCGTTTGGATAGGAGGAATTGTGAAGTCATTCTAATAATTTAGTTGAACATAAATTAATGGATTTAAAATTTCATCACCCTTAGTAGAAATAGAAGGTTTCCATATTACTTTCTAATTTACCCATCCCGACATAGATCATGCCAAAATTTTGGGTCAACAAGTTCAATCGCGTTATTGATAATTACAGTCAAAATTTTAATTTTTGTCCCGATTAGGGTTAATAATTATTTTATACCTTTTTAGTGTATTTTATTTGTTTGCATTTAATTTTTTGAAGTCGGTTTTTATTTTTTTCAGTTAATATTTTTTTGCCGTGCTGCAAGGGCCGCAGGTTGCCGACCCCTGGTTTAAACTCTGGGGTGTGAGCGTTCAGAAAGGAAGGCAGCCTCTCAGGGAGAACAATAGTAGGAGGAGTGGGGGATGATTCTTGAGAGGGTACCAAGTTTGGTTTTCCTGTCTTGGCTCACCCATTTGGCTCTTCAACTACAAACTTTAAATCCTCCAGAAACCAAAAACGTAAGTACCATGCTTTATAATTATTTATTTGTTAAAGCATAACTTTATTAATACTACTAATACTATTCCAATCTCAAATTTATTTTCATTACTGATTCATGGATAATTGCTTTTTCTTGTTAGTACATATACAGGGTGTTCCGTACGACAAATAAGCCGGGGATAGGCCATATTTAGTAGGTTCAGAACGTAAAAAATTTGTTAATAAAATTTTCATAATTTTTAGTTATAGGAATTTTAAAAATAGGGAAAATCTCTACCCCGCCCTATATAATGAGATGCTGTGGTTACAAATTTTATTATTCTAATTTTTTACTACGCAATCCTGCTATTGAGCAGAATCCGAAAAAGAAAATGTTTTATGCTTTAAAAGTAATCAGCTAACTTTTGAATGATCTTTAATATAAAAAGTCTACTATCATAGCATGGCAAGTTGTTTAAAAAGTTTGACTCATTTATTCGAGATTTCAAAATTGTAATTTACTTGACTTTCCTTCTTTAGATAGAAATATAATGTTATTTATTTTGCAAATTTAAGTAATTTATTATAATATTTGATAGTGTTTTTTTATTTAATACACTTCCTGTGCAAAAATCGACCAACCAATAAAACATTATTAAATAGTAAATAATTTTTAATTTGTTCACAAGTAACCATACATTATTGAAATTGTACTAGGCATTTGTCGTTGATTTAACCGTTGATAAATTAGACATAATTTGAACTGTTTGAAATTCAGATTAACACATTTTGTATATTTTATCTTCTATCAATGATGTTTAATTCAAAATTATTCATTTCAATGATATTTCAAAATCTAATTTGATCTTTATTAAAAGTTTATTTAAATGTAAAATGATATTGAGAAAGTGTAATATAATTTGTAATTGTATCTTTTACTTGAATTTTACTTATTACTAGCAACAAACTTAATTGAATATTTTAGTTTAAGAGTTATTAGAACAAATTATATGGTTATTTGTAAAAAATTTTAAAAATAATTTGGTATTCAATAAGAATTTATTGGTTGATCGATTTTTTTGTACCGTAGTTTATATTAATTAATAAATTATGCCGTATCTTAATTGAACTAATCTATTGCTATTATAGACATTAATTAGAATCATAAAATATGTAAATTTGTGGCCACAACATTTCATTATTTAGGGTAGGTTAGTGATTTTTACGATTTTCAAAAAATTTACAACTAGAAAACTATGAGACTTTTTTAAATTTTGTGAAATTCTGTACGGTATTAATCTGGCCTATTCACGGTTTACCGTTGTTTTTTCTTCAAATTTGATTCGCTTTTTTACTAATTTTAATGTTTTTGTAATTTATTTGTAGACAAATGAATTTAATTATAAAGTTGAAATTTAGTTGTTTATATTATACAAATACACAGGGCGGGTAATTGTGTGAAAAGAAATTTACAAACATTTGAAAATTATTCAACTAATAGTAATTTAATTTAAAAAATGTTTTTAAAATCAATTTTGTATTTATTTATTAATTTTCATTATAAAGAATGTTTCATGACACTTTAATTTAGTTGTTTCGCGACAATTTAGCAAAAAGTTAACGCTAGAGTAACACTAGAACAGACAATAAAGATTCATAGTTCATAAGTCCAAAACTTTTGTTGTTTATGTACCACTATTAGCCAATCCCGTGCTCGTTTGACAAATTTGGCACCATTGTAAGAGATTGAATATTTCTATAAACTCGTTTTGTTATTTTTTAACAAATGTAATCAACGCATACGTTACACCTTATGAAAATTATAATTTTTAAAAAATCTACCGAAAGCGCTTTATACATCTTTCGCTACGGTTAAATAAATGCGCTGTTATATATATGATTTGATATTTATTTAATACTTCATTTCGAACTCTTTTTTTGGTGTAAACTGTAAAGCAACGGACAGATGGATATGATCTGATAAAAAATAGATTGAGACAGATGATTAAATGGATAAGATAGGTTTTCTGGAGGCGCTAATGGCCCTTGAGTCTATGCGCCCTTAAAAAAAATTGTTTTTAGAAAAATTTTTTTATAAGCATTTTTCATTATTTTATTCCTTTATTATCTCAGAGACTGTGTTGTAACTATGTGAATCAAACTTGTCTTAAAATATGTATTGGTTATTGTTTTATGTTGGTTTAGTTATAAAAGGGTAGAAGGGTTTCTAATTATAATTAAATATGAATGTGTAAACTTTCCAGAGTCCTGTATAGTGCAATGTTAAAGAGCCTCAAAAACTCGAATTTCGTAATTTAATATCTCCGAACTGTATTGTTCATAAATTCTGTTTTCCCACCAATTGATGCAGATGAAGTATTTAAATAATAATCTGTATAAATTTCAAAGAATCCTAAGAAAACGCATTTATGGAACAACTACCTTAAGAGTAACACATTATGAATATATAAATATTAATGTGGGGGGTACATCCTGCACACGTACGCGGGGGCCCTGCAAATACATATTAGTTTACCAAATTTAAGCTTTATTATTATTTTTAAAGTTTTTGTATTATTTTTCTGATATTCCACCATAAGATAGGTTTTGATTGACACATTTTCCTTGATATAGTAATTTCATTATTATTCATTTTTGTCCGGATTGAGTTTAGTTGGGCAGCAATGTGGCAAATTGGGCAAGATATATTGAGATTATTTCTTTTTATAAAATAAATAGGAAGACACACAATTAATTCGTCTTTTGTATGGGGACCTTCTTCTATGTTTCAGATTTCATAATGTCTTATCGAACAGAAAGATTCCACGATGCGTTCCTGGATAAGCTGTTCAGAATTCTCCTGAAGGGGCTGAAGAAACGCTGAATTGGATGAGAAGAGGAAAATTGTAAATTCAATCCTCCTGTAAGAAGAATACAAATTGCTGGAGAGGTTCCTCTCGAGAGAAGAAAATCTAGTCAAGTCAACTGCTTGAGATGTCTTCATATTTTCCTTGACGAGAATACAAAATTTCTAGGGTTTGAACGAAATATAAATAATGAAGGAATTGTGAATTCAATTTTCGAATTAATACTGAGATACAGTCCGAATATCGAAACGGTCGATTTTAGAAATTTGTATATCTTTCCTGAGAACAAAGGGAATTTCGTATCATTTCTCAGACAATCCACTCAGTTGAAATCCCTGCGAGTGGAATGTGCTGCTTTTTTATGTGCAATGGGTGAACTTTTGCTCAAAGATGATTTTAACCTGCTTGATCAGGATGTTAAAACTGGACTCCTAAAAATCGAATATATCGCGGGCCGATTCTTAAGTGGATCAGAGTGTGTCAGACTCTTGAATCTTCTACCCAATTTGAAAAGTTTTGGCATGTTTCAAGATTTAAGTGTAATTTTAACTATTATTAATGACGATGATGACATTTCTAAAAAATTATCTAACATAAACGAATTTTCTGATTCACGTACAAGCTTGACTACTTTAGAAAGTTTTTTAAAATTGTGTCCTAAAACAAAAAAAGATATCTCTTCTTTTCCAAAAACAAAAGTCATTGAAAATCTTCGAAATTTCCATTACTCACGGAAATAGAATTATATTTAATAAATGATCCCGATTTTGTTAGTGAAGTCGTCAGCTTATTAACCCTAATCGGGACAAAAATTAAAATTTTGAATTTAAAGTTCCCCGGCGAGATTGAACTAGGCCCAAACACTTTGTATGAGTTATGCCCCGAATTAGTTAAATTAGTAATTAATAGGGAATCCTTCTATTTCTACTAAGGTGGATGAAATATTAATTGGATCAATTTATCTTCAGCTATTAGGATGACTTTAAAAATCTCCTATCAAGGAGTATTTTTCTCAGAGGACTGAGTGGGGTCATCTTACTAAATAATTTATCCTTATTGTTTTATTAATCTTAAGTTCATTTAATTTTATTCTTTTGTAATCCATTTATGATAAATAAAATCTATATTATAAACTACAATAATTTTATTTTCTGTAGTATGTAATTTTGTTCCTTTTATTTTAGAGATTTTTTTATAGATTTTCGTTCAATGTATATTTTATTTTTTATTTAACGAAGACTTTCTTATTTATAAATATATTATACAGTCTGTTCCAGTAGCGTAGCCACAAAATTTCATTGGGGGGTTCCATTCACAAAGCAAATTATTTAGTGGGAATTTTTTTTTATCAAAACAAATCGACAAGTTAAATTGTGTTTTTATCCGAAAAGTTTTGAGTTGGTGGTTAATTTCTTCTACCCTTTATGTTTTTTGGTCTGCTGAATCCGAATCTGAGATTTGCTAACAATATTTTGTGACGGGACATTGTCAAAAATGCAAATAAATGTAATAAATCTCATTTTTGGTGGTTTTTTCCTTATACCTCGAAAACTATCAAATTTCCGTCTATAATCGTCCTATTCAAAATAAAATTCATTTCATAATTTAGGTTTTTTTTTCTCCGACCAACCTTTTGGGTTCAATCGCTAGTTGAAATTGGAGTATTTTTTCTGTTTCCCCAAATCCCAAAAATTCGCACTTTTTCCATTTTTTTTCCTATTTTTCTAGGCGCGAAAATAGAGAGAGATTTCCCTGATATTCACTTCGATTCGAATACCCTGAAAATGTATGACAGCCTATCCATCCCAGGCGTCTCTGTCGCATCTGACCTGTCTTGGAATGAACCCATCTCCTCTGTGGCGAAATCTGCAGCAAGGAAAGTTGGCTTCTTATCGGGTCAAGCGATTTTACAAACCCCACAACTTCTCACCATCTACAAACCAAATCCGCCCCTGTCTCGAAAATGCAGCTCTCATCTATGGAGAGGAGCCTCAAAATATTCTCTTGCTACCCTGGATGCAATTCAGAAACGAGCCGTCAGGCTAATTGACGTTCTACCCTCACCGACTCCCTCGACTCGCTAGCTCATCGAAGAGATGTCTCTGCCCTTTCCCTTTTCTATAGATACTATCACGGCAGGTGCTCTGACGAAGGATAAATCAATAATTCCCCCCAAAGCATGCTTTGCACGCAGCACACGTTTTGCCGACTCCCAGCACTCTTTCGCTGTCAAAATGGAAAAGTGCCGGACCACTTCATTCGCGAATTCATATATCCCCATGACTTCAAGGAACTGGAACTCTACTCCCAGCCTCTATCTTTCCCAGCACCTATGATCTTCAAACCTTCAAAACCAGGGTGCATGAACACCTCCGTCTACATCCTCTCTCTTAATCAACTTTCCCTTCTCTTCGGTAATGAGATCTTTCGAGATCCATAGGGGCTATATCTTTACTGGTGCACCCCTTCTTGCATTCGATTGCATTAAAAAAAAAAAAAAAAAAAGAAGGAGCACATTTTCGACAAAGACCATACTATACGTTTTTAAACTAAATTAAATTTAGATAATAAGTAAAAATATATTTTTCTCGGTGGGTTTCACAAATAAAACAAATATAGGTTTATACAAACTCAATATATTTCGGATTATTAGTCCATCATCAAGGGGTTTACAGGTATTAGCTAATGTTAACTGAGCCGATACAAGATCTGTAGCGCCTCTATGGGCAATGGGGGAAATAAGAATTAAAAATTCATGAGAGGGAATATAAAACTTTTTGAAACTTTTGGTGCGTCGTTGAGTTTTATTTGTTGTATATAAATATGCAAGATACAATTAAACAAATTCTTAATCAAATTTCTAATAAATAAGAATAATTTAAAAAATATACAAATTTGTCTTCATTTAGAAAAAATGCATAATAATAAATTTTATTAAAATATATCAATATTGTTAGTATTAATTTAAAGTGAATGAAAAGTCGGTTATATTTCAGGCAAAACATTTATTTTTTAGACAAATTGATTTAAACTGAAAGTTTTAATTATTTTTATTAAGCAATTTGAACCGCGAAAGTTAAATAATATGATAAAATATATTTATATATGAATCCATATATTTATACTATATATAAACAATTTTGCGTTAATTCTACATTAAGAAAATTATTTTATTATTTTTGAAAAAAAAGGAAAAATAAATCGAACATCTATATAGTATAAATATATAGATTCATATATATTTATCATATTATTTAACTTTCGCGGTTCAAATTGCTTAATTTATTTTTTAGTTAGTTTTTTAGTATCCTCTCCTACGAAAAACCAGAAAATGTACAGCAATGTATGAGCCGCTTCAATTAAAGTGGCCTTAACCACAATTTGGAAAAAAAATTAATTAATTACAGGTTTAGTTAGACATAGATGTCTTCTTTTCAAATTTATAATTTCATAGCCAAACGAGTACAATATTCTAATGAATTCGTCAAAATAAATACATCTATATATATATATATATGTATATAGATATATGTATTTATAAAAATATAAATACAAATATCTCGTAATTACAAATAATGGAGTTAGGCCACTTTCAAAATAACCGGCTCATATACAGGGCCGTGCCTGGGTATATGGCCGCCTGCGTGCCAGTCTGTATGGCCGCCCCCAGGATAACATTAAAAAAAACTACTTTAATTTTTAATGTTTATTATTATACACAGGGCATCAAACCGGAAAAAAAAATCAGTTTTTGGGTTAACCGAAATCGAGAACGAAAAAAAAATATTGGTTTTGTTCCCAAAACCGGTTTCTGAAAAGAAAAACCGGCTAAAAACCGGTTTTATGAGATTTATATGTTTGGATGAAATTTAAGAAAAATGCACAAAATAAACATTTTTTTATTTAAAATTTAAACAAAATATAACACCCTGTAGTCTTAACGTAGTGTAATGCGGGGCCTTCATATTACGAAAATATTATCAAAATTACAAAAATATTATTCAGTTTTAAATTTTAAACTATTGATTTTTAAATTTTAGATTTTGGCTTTAAAATAATTGAATGAAATTTTTGTAATTTTGATAATATTTTCGTAATATGAAGGCCCCGCGTTACTCTACGTTAAGAGTACACTCTTGAGGCTCTGGAGGCTTGTAGGTATCGCGCGGAAGTGAGAACGTAAGGGGGTGGTGGGAGGCGGAGCTTTTCGAAAATCAGCTCGATCGTGCACGGTCGCGCCGACCCCTGCGTTAAATTAAAGACTTTAATAATATCGGATCACACACAGGACACAAAAAACGATTTATCCTCGCTAGTCTATAGACTAATACGACTAATAAGACGAATAAGACCGCTTACGCGACGCCGGTCAATTGAAAAAACTATTTCGGCTCTTCGCTCGTGCAATGTTCGAAAAAAATTCGGATTCGCATGACTAGGTATATAAATACTACAACGACATAATCAGTTTTTATACATTTCTTATTTCTGAGAAACTCTTTTAGATAGATTAGATTAGAGAAACTGTTTTTACTTCGTATCTTAATGAAACAAACCGATTGTATTTTTGCCCAGTAAACAACTTGTAACGATTTGCCGCCTCTTAATTTCGGCCGCCTGCGTGCGGTGCACGCAATGAACGCCCGTCAGGCACGGCCCTGCTCATATATAGTATATAGATATAGTAAACTTGTTTTACTTTATCCAATGCAAAGCATGGGTAAAGTATTGTAATCGCTCTCGGGGCAAGTGTGGCTTCAAAGGGTCCTCAAGCGTAAAGACTACTGAACCCATGGACTAATTCAAGTCACAAATTGTAGTATTCAATTAGGTTGAATTTTAGCACGTGACGGTTTTGCCAAAAATTACAAGGGTCTCGTCGAGAGGCCAAAAGTGCGATTTTTCATTTAGTGCGTGTGGATGTATGTATGTATGTATGGATGGATGTATGTTATCGTTTTTGGCCCACGATTTTTTCCACACCGTTGCACCGATTGAAATGAAATTGAAACCTGGCATTCTTTTAACAAAATGAAGTTGATTAGTTTTTGGTACATATCGGCTCACAAACATTAGTACTTTATTACAGTACTTTTTAGTTTTTTCTAAATATCTTGAAAATGACTTAACCAATTTTGATGAAATTTAATATCCTAATTAAGTACCTTGGGGACCACAAAAAAGGTTAAATAAAGTTTTTAGTAAAATTATATTTTAAAGTACTTTACTCTAGAGTAAGATGGTACTTTTTTAATTTTTTTAATTCTTTTTTAAAATTTATTCATTTGAAAGTTTTAATATTGCCTATTTAGCCTTGCTTAAGTAAGAATGGATAGGCTTTCTGTGAAATGCTAAAAATTTGGGAGGAATTTTATGAGTAACCATAGCAACTGCGTTGTTTTCTTATCCGTTACCTTTGCTGAAGACAGAGAAATCGATTTTAAAAACCAAAATAGCGATTGATTCTCATCTAGTATTCAAAAATTCTAGTATTTTCAAAATAACCGGCTCATGTATGGTATATAGATATAGTAAACTTGTTTTTTTTGCAAGAAACTGGGCTATTTCCATTTAGCATCCATAAAGTAAATCGCAAACATATTCAATGGCAAAAGAATAACATGATTGTAAATTTAGCGGCTCAAACAAGTGAGTGAAATTTGTGGTTTCGTGGAAATGAGGATACTAAAAAAACTATTTTGCAACACATGCATCAGACTCATGAATGAATCGAATGAAAAACTCGTTCTCATTTTATTGAAATTAAATCTCTAAGGGTAGTTTACTATCTGGTCCCTAACATGAGTCGAATTTTTCATATGGAATTTGTATTTTAGTCGAAGAGTATTGGCTGGGTGCAGTGTTTTGGAGGGGATAAGAGAAACGACCGCAGCGTTGTATGCGGTTGAATTTGGCAAATTTGCCTCTGCATTTTTCCTCTAATAACTTTTGAATAAAGACTAAAAATGGGTTTTTCGAATTGTTGTCTAGCGAATTGTAAAAATACAAATATAAATAGTGATTCTAAATTTTAATTAATAAAGTAAAGGGTGTGTAGTTTCACAATGAATGAAATAAAACTCAAAGAGGTTTATACAAATTCATCATATTAGTCCATCATCAGGAGTTTACAGGTTATTGCTGCAATGTTAACTGAGCCGATACAAGATCTGTAGCGCCTCTAAGGGCAATGGGGGAAATAAGAATTAAAAATTCATGAGAGGGAATATAAAACTTTTGAAAATTTAGGTGCGTCGTTGAGTTTGATTTGTTGTATATAAATATGCAAGATACAAATAAACAAATTCTCAATCAAATTTCTTAATAAATAAGAATAATTTAAAAAATATACAAATTTGTCTTCATTTAGAAAAAAATGCATAATAAAATTTCCTATAAAAATATATCAATATTGTTAGTATTAATTTAAAGTGAATGAAAATTCGGTTATACCAGTCAAAAACATTTATTTTTTAGTTAGTTTTTTTAGTATTCTCATTCCCACAAAACCAGAAATGTACAGCAATATAGTATATAGATATAGTAAACTTGTTTTTTTGCAAGAAACTATTTCCATTTAGCATCCATAAAGTAAATCGCAAACTTATTCAATGGCAAAAGAATAAAATGAGTGTAAATTTAGCGGCTCAAACAAGTGAGTGAAATTTGTGGTTTCGTGGAAATGAGGATACTAGAAAACTATTTTGCAACACATGCGTCAGACTCATGAATGAATCGAATGAAAAGCTCGTTCTCGTTTTATTGAAATTAAATCTCTAAGGGTAGTTTACTTTCGCCATCCACGACAAAATACATTTTCTATAACGACCACTGCTGGAAAATGTTCAATATGTTTAGGGTAGGAAATAAGTTGAATATTAAATACGCATTTCAGAAAATGAGTGTAAATGTGATGCGTAATTTAGACCTAGAGAACCTGGAGCCACCGAGCGATGCACGGTAACCCCTGAACCTCCCACCCCCCGAATCCAAGCACCTCGCCCCCACCACTGCATACCCATCGCCACCCCACCCCCGGATCCCCCACAACTGCAACCCACCTCCTGCACCTCCCACAATCACCCCACCCCGCACCCAGTTTTTTTTTTTGTTTACTCCTATACCAATTTGCCCACATTCGTTCATATTAATAAACATTATAAAAAATAAATATGAAAAATAATAATAAAAAAATCGTATAGGGTCTGAAATAAAAAGATAAAAATTAAATAAATAATAAGTAAAAGTATATTTTTCTAGGTGGGTTTCACAAATAAAACAAATATATGTTTTGAGTTTTTTTTATCTCGATATATATTTCGGGTTATGAGCCCATCATCAGGAGTTACAAAAGAAAACTAAATATAAAATTGGAAACAAATGTATAAGTGAAGTTCAATTGGGAGGAACGTACATGGTGGGGGGAAAGAATGCAGTATTGGTTATTGTACATATTAATAGACAAATGAACAAAGGAGTTTAACTAAGGGCTTAGAATTATCCCTGGGCTTAGAAATAAAGGAAGGAAGAAGTAGAATAAGGTAAGGGAGGAGGGGTTAAGAACTTGAAAGAAACAATAGTAAAATATTAAATTAGAAATTTTGAGAATGGGAAATAATATTTTTCGGGTTATTTAAATTATAAAATATAATCTATAATGGTATTTTTATTAACTTCTAAATGGTTATTAAGGATGTTACTATTATTTGAAAGGGCTCTTTTAATTTCTGCTGTGGACTCCAAAAGATCCAACCTAAGGCCTTTTCTTTCAAAATGAATAGGAATAGGATTATTAATAGAGGCCGAATGAGTAGAGGAATGTAAATGAATGGCGAAAGCAGAAGTTGAATCTAAATTGATGTTATCAGATCGGTCAAGGCGTTTAATAGCACCAATATGTTCAGAGTAGCGTTTTCTGAAGGAGCGACCAGTCTGACCAATGTAAAATGCATCACAATCATCACAAGTCAATTTATATACTCCTGCTTTGTCTAATTTATCAATTTTGTCTATTTTATTATTAATTAATCGAGAGCCTAAATTATTGTTATTATACAAAGCCGGAGTAATTCCAAATGATCTAAGGGAAGAACATAATGGAGTAGACAAATGATTAGAAATGAAGGGTACTCTTTTGAATATTTGTTCGCTTACAGATTGTAATGAGTGTATTTGAGAAATGTTGAATTTGCGTTTAATTTTATTATAAATTTTGTTAATAGTCGAAATATCATAACCATTATTCAGGGCTATGTTCTTGATAATATTTAATTCCTTATCAAAATGTGTTATATTCATTGGTATACTAAGGAGTCTATGAAACATTGAATAAAATGCGGCAAATTTTGTATTAGTGGGATGATTAGAAGAAAAGGGAATGACTGTATCGGTGAAAGTAGGTTTTCTATATATCTCGTAATTTAATTTTTGACCTGCAATAGTAATTTGGAGGTCCAAGAAAGCAAGAGTATTATTGGGGCTAATTTCGGATGTGAATTTTATATTCTTGTGGAGGTTATTATTTAAATAGTTCTCAAATAAACTTAATTGCCTAGTAGTGCCCGACCAAATGATGGGCTCATAACCCGAAATATATATCGAGATTAAAAACTCAAAACATATATTTGTTTTATTTGTGAAACCCACCTAGAAAAATATATTTTTACTTATTATCTATTAAAATGTTTCACCTAGAACCGACACCTAATTCTTTACAGATTATTTTTCTGATATGAATACACCCCCACAAACCTCATTTTATCGTGTTATAAATCTTGATAAAAAAGGAAATTGGAACTGGAATTCCTCCAGAAGAGTTGCAATACACTCTGGAATGTTACAGAACATTGTATTACTATAATAATACCCCCAAATTATTAAATTATTTATTTAATAATTAAATATTTGATCATTATTTTTTAATAATTAATGTTGAATAATTGTTAAAAATAATTATTAAGATTTTTTTGTCGAGATCTAATTGATTCATGTGAACAATAGCCTAGTTTAGTTTCCCCCTTGATATAAATAAACTTTTATTTGAAACTTTTTCCATATAATGCATTGCTTTTGAGTTAGAAGACTGTCTCAAGATAAATAAACTGCAACGGATCGTTGCTAAACTTTATCCAAATTCATTTGAAATATTAATATGTTCTTGAGTAAAGTACTTTAAAATATAATTTTACTAAAAACTTTATTTAATCCTTTTTGTGGTTCCCAAGGTACTCAATTAGGATATTAAATTTCATCAAAATTGGTTAAGTCATTTTCAAGATATTTAGAAAAAACTAAAAAAGTACTGAAATAAAGTACTAATGTTTGTGGGCCGATATGTACCAAAAACTAATCAGCGCTTCATTTTGTTAAACTAATGGTAGGTTTTCAATTTCATTTCAATCAGCGCAAAGGTGTGGAAAAAATCGTGGACGAAAAAAACGATAACACACACAGCATCCATCCATTCATTCATCTGCACGCACTTCCAAAAAATGGCACTTAAGGCGTCTCGACGTAGACTCCAAGCACCTTTTGGCAGAACCGTTCACGTGCTAAAATTCAATCTAATTGAATACTTCGATTCGTGACCTTAACTGAGTCTGATGGGTTCCGTAGTCTTTACCTGAGGACCCGTTGAAGTCGCGCTTGCCGCCAGACTCATTACAGAATACTTTCTCCCATGCTTCGCATTGGACAAAGTAGAAACTCACCCGGCATGATGCACATTTATAGGTGTGTAGGAGTAGGTGAAAACATGCTTGAGGTGAGCCTCAAAATTCGAATCGCGTCTAAAGCTTCATGGGATAAGAGTGCCATACTAATTATGTTTATTTTCGAATCTCACCCCCGGCAAATGAAATTTGTATTTTTAAAAAGTAAACGATATTTAGACTCAAACTTAAAAACGATCATATCTGTGGTAAAACGCTTTACGCAGAGAAAAAAGTAAAATAAGAGGTTAAAAAAAACATTTAAATGATTGAAAAAGGTAATATTTCAACTTGAATAAAAATCAAACCTTTTTAACCGATCTTCAAATAAAAATTTTTAAGAAAAATAAAAAACCGACTTCAAAAAATTAAATGCAACAAATAAAATACACTAAAAGGTATAAAATAATTATTATCTTATTTAGTTACAACTAAACGACGAAATATTAACACGAAATTACTTTTTAAAGTCGGTGCCAAACAAACTATACCTATAAGCGAGCATATCCTCCAAACGTACTAAGTAAGATCCGTCGAGTGCGATTCATAAAAGGTATATGTTTGGCACCAACTTCAAAAAGTAATTTCGTGTTAATATTTCGTCGTTTAGTTGTAACTAAATAAGATAATAATTATTTTATACCTTTTAGTGTATTTTTATATTTGTGGCACTTAATTTTTTGAAGTCGGTTTTTATTTTTTTCTAAAAAATTTTATG